>JAJONI010000042.1:0-56761 GCA_022190145.1 Pezicula rhizophila
ATATTTGATTTTTAAGGCCTATTTCAAAGCCTATTATAAAGCCTATATATTTAATTTTTAAGGTCTATTCTAGAGCCTATTAGGTTATATTTACTAAGGTAGTACTACCTTAGGCAACTACAAAGTTTCCTATTTTTGCATAAGATTACCCTCTTTTTACATGAAATTGCCTTGCCAAAATCTCTATAATAGGTAGGTCTTGGCGCTAAGATTTTGCTAAGGTGCAGGAATTTTCGCAGCAATCATTTTCTTTCAGGGGCATTCTTCTTCTCCGTCGTACCTCCTAAGAAACAGGGCATACTCCCTCTCCGTATACGAAAAAAGCGGCGGGTTTGCGCACGGACCAACTACAATGAAATCTCTCCCTTGATTCCCTATTAAGAATCAATATCAATTCAATATGGGATTGTTTTACAGCAGATGGGCAAATGACAAAGTGTTACTTATATTATTACTTTTATTTTGATTTTCTATTGCAATTTATATGTATAATATAAGCCCGTTTTTATCGTAGTTGGTCCGTGGACAAATCCGCCGCTTTTTTCGTATATAGAGCGCCTAACACCACGATCTCGATTACACTCGCAAACCTTTCAGCAACAACCTCCTCCCACCACCACCACCATCACAGCTCCTTCCCACTCATGTTTGTAGCTAGCTATGCTCTGCTCTCACATCAATCAAACTTGCCTTGGACTCTCAGCTGAGTGTTCCAGGGGACCCAAAGAATGTCAAGAGAGGCGCTCGTTTAAGCTGATTTACTAGTAGTATTTGATTCCACTGCAGACAGACCGACCGACTAACCCAAAACGAGGCATCACGATGCTACAGGGGAGCCAGCCAGACTAAGCGGAAGCTGAGAATCATGTCATGTAAGGTAAGCCATGAAAATCAGTGCCTCAAATACTTGACCATTGCGACGGAAGATAACTACGAAAGTATCGCAACTCTTCTTCTATTATTATTGTTATTATTGTCGTCACTGTGGAATGGCCCAATCTCCTGATTCCAAGCAAGATAGGAGCGAATAGTCTAATAGAGCCATCTCCCTTCTCATCGCTCTGTCCCATTGTTGAGCTTTTGTTGTTGGAGAGTCATTCATTTCTTCTGTGTCAGATCAGTCAGAACCAATCCCTCTGTTTTTATAGCCTCTTCGTACCCTGTAGCCAAAAATGCCTACCTGTGTAGCTTACGACTCGCGGTTTCCCGGTGCATATGGTTATCGGCCATCTTTGGCCGCTGGCATCCTTTTCGTCGTTCTCTTCTTCCTCTCGTCAGGTATTCATGCCTTCCAAGCTTTTCGATATCGGACGCCATGGTTGGCTTTTGTGGTTATTGGTTCATTCGCAGAAGGTCTGGGCTATGTAGCGCGAACTGCAGCTCATAATTGTGTCTACTCTTTTGTATATTTTGACATGCAGATCGCACTTTTGATTATGGGCAAGTAATCTGCTCTTCTTCTGTCTTGCTATTTACCGCACCATTTCCCGACTAACTTATGAACAGCACCGGCATGGACCACTGCAGGAATTTATGTGATCCTCTTCAAGATGATACCGATCCTTGGACCACACACATCCCCTTTCCCGCCAAAGCTATGTCTTATAGCATGCTTCCTTGTAGACACAGTCTCATTGACTATGCAAGCTGTTGGTGGAGGCTTAGCAGGTGCTGCCAATGATGCTAGTGGAGACATGGAGCCAGGAACATATACCATGGTCGCTGGAATTCTCTTCCAGCTGGCATCGACTCTGACATTCACTGTCCTCATGAGCATTGTTTTTCTCCGAGGCTGGAAAGAACTCCTGCAGAGTAAGCCTCTAAGATGGCTAGCTCTTGCAATGCAAATTTCGATCACTTGTATGGTTACACGAGGTATATATAGGAGCGTTGAGTTACTGCAGGGTTGGAGAGGTTACCTGAATACTCATGAGAGATTTGTACTTGGTTTAGATGCCGCCATCATGGTCTTAGCTGTGGTTATCTTAAATATCTTCAATCCTGGCAAGCTACTTGCACAAGCAAGAGCTGACAAGGAGCAAAGTATTAGGGAGCAAGTTGTGGCTGATGAGCCAAAGAGCTCACCCCCTACAGCGGATTCCGTAATGGCATGAGCTTTAATCAGCCAATGTTCTTCAGTTTGGGTGTGGAGAACACCACTTGAGACATTTCTTTCGATTCTGCCATTAAATTCTTGGATACTAAATATTTCAACAGACAAGTTCCTTTCTCTCCTCCAAGAACTCGCTCAAAGCACAAACAAAACTTTGCAGCTCGTCTTTCGTCATAGCCGTCATTATGCTAATCACGAGTGGATGCAACAAGAAAAAGCCCTTCCTAAGCATATCAAAAAAGAAGAGCAAACATAATAGACTTCCGACTCCAGTTATTTGAAGAAGGGACCCGGCTTCTTTGGATACTCGTCGAAGCTCTCTTTGCAACCACTCTCCAGTGGCGTACAGCTTTCTGGCTCCATCTTCGGTCTATACTTCCTCAAGCACTGTAACTGCAGCAGCCATAGTAGTAGCTTTGTTGTTATAGGTTCCACTGTGATAAATCCCTTTGAGGTGACCTGGATCCAGAATGCTCATTATCTCCTCCCGACCCTCTGAATGCTCCAAAGTTCTGTCCGCCTCGGTTAAAATACTTTCCCAATGTCGTCATGTCGGGATACACCCCGCTTAGTATGAGCTCTGACAAAAACCAGAGCAGCCATGTTTGCTTCTGTTCCAGAATTCGAGAATCTGGTCTTGTCAATACTGGAGAAACGAGAGCAGAAAAGTTGTGCTAGACGTCCTTCAAGACGGTTGACATCTCCCAAGGCAAATCCACTGCTGATGGTATGAGAATGGTCGAACATGCCTGCGCTATATTGTCCGCATATATCCAAGTACTCGTGGCCCTTGCCACTGGCGAGGATCAAAGGAAAGGCCTGGAAACGGATCACATTTCAAGTTGTACCTTCAAAGCGGCAGCTTAGGTTTCTGAAAAGAGGAAAAGGCAAAGCATCTGGTTGGGAGGGGTAGGAAAGTATGGTTATTTGGGCTGATTGTTGCATCAACCGCAAAGTCATTGAAGCTACTGCTACATTGTCTGTCTCAATAAACACACGAAGGAATGCTCCAAGCCTGAGAGAGAGAGAGATATATATATATATATACACATATATATACATGTCCTCTTTACCCCAATATCTCAACAATAACGCTAATAACTACTGATCCCGAAAGTGGGTACAGAAGGTTTGGTGAAAGGCACGCCGACACCTGCTAGTCTTCAACAATCTCATTGATACGCGTAATGCTTATCAGTACACTAAGACCGTGCAACTGATAGTAGCTTTAGGAGCTACAGCTAGCTATCAAGGTTTGTTGGGGAACACGATTTCTATATATTCCAACTACAGTCTGTACGACAATGTAATAGAAAACCATCAAGATCCAGGATACAATCGGAAGGCCTTTCCTGTAATATGGCACCCATTATCAAGCCATTCTTGAAGCGTCTTCCTGTTGATGCGCCAATTGAAGATTTTATAGATGCTATTACAAGAGATGGCGGATGTATTTGTTCCAACTATGTCACTGTTGAGACGGTTGAACAAGCAAATGCTGAAGTCAAGCCTTGGCTAGATGCAGATAAACCTTGGAAGGCAAGTGAAAACGAATAGAGAACCTGCCTACATCATCTGTCAAACGTCCAAGCTAATAGAACTAACTTTAGGGAAAATTATTCCCGCCCGAGACACGCAGATGCAATAGGCTCCTATGGCGGAGCAAAACCTGCCGTGAGAAGTTCTTCATGCATCCTCTCTACCAGGTACGTCGGTAAAGAAACGAAAGGTTACACAAATCATGCACTTACTAATAGCTCAATCCAATTAACAGGAACTAGCCCAGCACTTCCTCTCCTCAACAGATCCAACATGGTACGATCAAAAATGCTACCATTACACCTCGCGACCACTCTTAAGTGCAGCTTTGGGAATCGATGTTCGACCAGGTGCCGAAGGACAACGTCTACATCGTGATGATAAGATGTATCATACGCGACACACAGATGCGACGAGAACGGGTTGGACAACAGGTCGAGATGACAGTTTTGGGCTTTTCGTACCTGGAATTAGAACGACGATCGAAAATGGTGCTACAAGGATGATTCCGGGTAGTCATCTTTGGGGTGATGATCGTGGACCGCATCCTGATGAAGCTATTTATGCTGAGATGGAGGTTGGCGAGGCTGCTTTTATGTTCGCTTCTATGTATCATGGGTAAGTCTTCATATAACGCGATATATTCATTGATACGTTGCTAAATAAACGGCTTCTAGCGGATCCACAAACAACTCCAAGGATCAAAACCGCCTTATATATGCCATGTTCATGTGCAAGGGTACTTTACGTCAGGAATTCGCAACGCTTATTGAATATCCACCAGAGGTAGCGAAGACTTTCTCCCCGGAATTACAGGCTATGTTGGGATACAAAATTAGCTCACCAAATTGTGGAATGGTGGACATGAGAGACCCTTCTTTTTTGTTGCAAGACGACTTTAATTATGATGCCCCTAACGAAGATGTAGACCCTGCTTAGATTATAACGTATCAGTATTCACATGCTATGGGTCAATATACACACAGAATGCTTGGAGCTTACCTAGTTTTTGAACGAGTTGAAACCTGCGTTGTGAAGCTGAATAAAATAGGCCAGAAATAGTGAAAGTGATTTGAGAACTTTCACTTATTCTCTGGATGTACAGGTGCCTTCGAGATCTAAAATCTCCTCGGTTGTCTTGCCATTGAAGACTAGATTATCAACGTAGTTCGCACGAGCGAAGTTCTTTTGGGCAGGGGCTTAAAAGCATAGGCACAGCCGACTAAAATGCAGGCTCAAAAAAAAAAATTCTCTAGGTCATTCCGTTGAGCCGTTCCAAGGACTAGGGGTAATTGAAAAGATAGCGGTCTTCATTAGTCGAGTAATTTGCGTATATTGATCACCCATACATCCTGCATATCAGAGCATATACCTGAACGGAGCCGAATTTCTCTTCAGCGTCTGCCCAGAAACCAAGGAATTCCGTTCTTCATCGCCAACAAGTCCATATGCTTCAGCACTTTTGTTGTTCTTTTTGGCTAAGTAATGCCGCAATATGAGAGCAAGAACAACAACAAGCAGCATTGCCCCAGAACATATTGACATGCCTTTTGTATACAGCGGTGCATCTTTCTGGGGATACAACTCAACTCCAACTAAGGGCCCACACTGGCCAATTACCTGTAGAATAGCGAAGCCAACGCCTTGTTTGGACTCACTTTCTTGATTGTTAATCGTCCACGTTATAATGATAGTTATAACACTGAAAAAGCCTATGGCAGCGGGATAAATCCCAGCGTAGCGCCACCAGGTTCCCCAACCTTGGGCTCCAGCTACAGCCATAAAAGCATAACCGAACGCAGAAAGGAAAGCATGAAAGCATACGAAAAGGCTTCGGTTTTGCATTCGGTCAGACAACCAGGCGGTAAGTATGACGGCGATAAATGATGCCAGAAAGGGTGGAGCGGAGAGGGCTTGAGAGACAAGAACCGAGTGGCCCATTTCGTGGATTATGGTGGGGAGGAAGACAGGCATAGACGCAAATGCCATGTTAGTACAGAAAAACATGAACGCGGTGAGGTAGCTTTTTGGATCCACAATGGTCTCTAGCACTTCGCCGAATTTGAGGCCCTTTTGGCTTGTTTCGTTGGGATTTTTCTCCTTGCGCAACCTGAGTCGTGCTACTTTCTTCTCGCGCTTGGTAAGGTACTTGGCGCTTCCAGGACCATCAGGAATTATGTTCCAAGCAATAACAGCAATCAAGACACTGGGAAAGCCTTCTACAAGGAAGAGGAGACGCCATGCCGCGATCGGAGAGTGTTCACCAACCTTGATGATCGCCCATGCCAAGGTGCTCGCAAATGTCGTTGCTAAGGGAGCTGCAGATATGAAGAAGCCGGTTCTGAGAGCCAGTTCCTCGCGTTTGAAGAAGAAAGACAAGTAGAATGGTATGCCGGTAAATCCAGCTTCGCCGATGCCCAACAGAAACCGCAGGACTAGTAATCCGGCGAAAGACGTAGCGCATGATCTGTCCGTAAATAGGGAGTTAGCAATTACTTCTTTCTGTAGTGGACCTAGAGTTGTTGCTCCGGAGACATGTCTCGAGAGAAACGTCTTCAAGGTGATCTCTCAAGAGGAACTCCTCTTAAAATACTCCCGAATAGGAATGAAAGTGCTTCCCCTATACGTACTGCAGGGATGCTATAACTCCCCAGGAAAGGACAATAACTGCGACGTATATATGTGGTGGTACGATCTTCCAGAGGACGCTCATCCATTCGAAAGTGATATATGCAATGTAAAAGACAGTGAGAACCCATTCATATCTCGACGAGTTCAGGTCGAGGTCGCGTGCAAGCCCTGCTATTTTTGCATTCCCGATGTCTAATTTTATTAGCAACCTTTATTTATGGTGGTCTAGACAGGTGGACCAACTCGACCTGTCGAGGAAGCTCAGCATGTAGAGCAATGCAACAAATAAGACCAATCTCCTATCAAACTTGCGGATAACAGCTCTCTCCTCATCTGGGGTGTATAGTTGGTATGATTGCACTGTCGAGATGCTCGCTCTGCGGCGACCACTGCTGGTGTATTTTCCCTCATCGCCCTCGTTATCATAGTCTTCGTCTCGGAGAACCCCTTTCTCGGTCTCTCGTCTCTTAGACACTAACTTGAAACTGTTTGCATCTATATCAAAGTCCGAGCCATCGGATTCCGACTCGGGGGTTAATTGTGCATTGGAGGTAGATGTTGAGTTGGGAGAAGATACGTCACGATCACGGCTTAGTTCGTCTGATGGTCTGGGAAGGCTCTTGTATTCGGTGCTGCTTGAAGCCATCGTGAAGCTGGGTTTACGGAGGCATCTGGACATACGCCGCCATAAGGTGTTGATATTGATAGTTTTGGCCTTTGGTGTTGTGCGTAGGTAGGGAGGTAGGTAGGTAGGTAGGTAGTTAGTGAGGCTGTCACAAGTTGCCCTATTGCCCTAGCCTAGCCTAAGGTACTTACTGTACCAGGTGGTTCAGTGCTCCGTAGCACATGACCCCTGTCGCTCTCGCTCGGCTCCTGAACTACTTTGGCCTTCGCAATCAATTGAGACACTCCACTTCTGAAAATCACCACTCGACGGCATTATACACACACCCCAACATCATCATCATCCGCGGCCAGATCGACTATCACCATGTCCCTCACTCCGCAGGACAACGCCCGCGCTTCTTACGCACAACAGCAGGCTCCCTCACGACACGTCTTCCAGGTGAACCCCAATGTACCCAATCCTTCACCTTCTCAACAACGCGCCACTGCCTACTCTCGCCCTCCCCCACAGCAGCAGCAGCAGCAGCAACAACAGCAACGCCCCAATCCCAATGCTCAACACCAAAGCCCCTACTCGACTCCCTACAACACCACGCCAGTCACTTCCGTCCAGAATGGAACCACTCGTGTTACTGCAGAGCAACAGATCGCTCAAGGCGCCTTGAGCCAGCCAAATCCTGCGGGAAGCAGCGCAACACCTCAGCGTCGACCTCCACCTCTTGGTACCAGCATCCATATGGGCAACCAGCACAATGGTCTCATTGATGCTGTGCAAAATATTGGAACTCAGAGACAGTCTCTCAACGGCTCTCCAGCTATCCAGAACCAGAGCATTGGCTCCCAAAGACAGTCTATGAATGGCTCACCAGCTCAAGGTGGTCCTCTTGGACAACCTCGGAGACCTTCGATGAACGCATCCCCCGCGAACTCGACCCCCGGAACCATGCAATCACAACTCCCAGATTCGTCTCCTGGAAACACCACACAAGATATGTCTATGATTGATCCTCAGCTGGCAGACAATTCAACAGGTGCTGACCACGACAATACTGGCTATCTACCTCCGGTCGCATCATCAGAGATGTTATCTCCACCACCTGGAGGTAGTTATCCTACTTTCGACGCCCTATTTGCAGCTGCACAAGCACATGCTCTATCTCATGGTTATGCATTTGTCATCGGCAGGTCCAAACGTGACAATAGAGGTCTGAAGAAAGTGTTTCTGATATGTGATCGTGGTGGTATTAATAAGGAGAAAGTCCCAGGTGAACAGCGTCAACGAAAGACTAAGTCTCGAAAGTGTGGCTGCGAGTTTGGAGTGTTTGGTCTTGAGGGAAAGACTGCCTGGTTACTGAGAGGACGCATCGATGGTGAACATTTGACACACAACCACCCTCCGAGTGAGAGTCCAACTGAGCATCCTGGAGCGAGAAAGTTGGATGCAAAAGCGATTGCTGCTGTCAAGGCTCTTGAAGAAAATGGTAGGTCTTCTATCTACTTATATTTAAAATTTTATTGTCACTAATATTGAGAGAAAGGTGTTTCCGTCAAAGAGACCCTCGAGATCCTCCATGCTGAAAACCCCAATGTAAAGTTTCTGCCCAGAGACATCTACAATGCCCGTGCTGCTATCAAGCGGGATCCTTCTCGTGTCGAAGCATCCGCTACAGACGCCTTACCCACATTCTACAAAAAGCCACCCATGACCTTCGAGGAGAAGCTACGAGCAGAGTTGAGAACCGAGGTTGCAAACGCACAATCTGAGGTAGAGAAGGTTAAAGAGCAGTGGAAGACCGAAGTTGAGGAATTGAAGCACCAATTGAGAGAGAAGGACAAGATGATCCAGAAATTCGAGATGTTCATTGATATTTGTAATGAACGTGTTATGGTTCAGCGAGAGCGCTTGGCAGATGGCACGGAGGGAAGTGGTAGCGGTTGAGCGATTTTAGAGATGAGTTATGATATTACGCTACATGGCGTTATCGTCATAGGGTGGACTAATTTATTTGGTTTTGCTTTGGTATGAAGCTACCGGTACAGCTTATTAATGTTCGGAGTTGGGTGGCAATCTGTTTTCTGGGGAAACCGGCGTTCGTCAGCTGGACCTTTACTGCTTGCGAGCTCTGCTATCGCTCCTATTGCAATATCGCGCCTAGCGAATTATTCATGATATAAACATCAATGCTATAGTCGCGTACTCATTCAGCCTTCGGTTCTCTAGACTACGTGGGTAGCCCAAATGCCCAATTGTATTACAAGTCAAAGTGTTTTGGCCACCTTCCATCTTGGCCTGACTTGAAAATCTGCAGATAGTAATTGATAAGACAATAGATATTACCGTACGAATTGGTTTATAAGGCATCACTCTGATTTGAGTAACGCACTTGATTTGAGTAGCCCTCTTACATTTGAACAACTCACTTGTCCTAATCAAAATGATTTCTTATATAAACTAATTTGTACGGTATCCTTTTTTTAATAGCCCTATGAACTTAATTCAGCACTTCAATAGCCTGACCCTCAGGCAAAGGTTGTTTGTTCTTCCCCTTCCGATATACTCTCTCATCACGAGGATCGAATCCACCATTTCCCCATGTCGCCCACTCAGGCGTCTCAGGACCCATATAATCCTCTGGCTTAAATGGTTTCCCTGATTCTAAGCATCTAAAGAAAGCTTCATAGTCAATCCTTGTGTGCCATTTATCCTCAACTTTAAACCGCTCACTAGCTAGCAAGATACAACAACTGTGAGCATGTTCTGCTGCAATGCCATATCCGAGCCCTCGTTTTGCTAGAGCAGCATCCAGTGCTTCTACGAAGGCACAGACTTCTTCATAGAAAGGCACGTTTTGCATCGTGAGACCTGCACCTGCTGATGACGACGTACCACAATAAGTGACACCTTTTATCTCCACGAAACAGGGGAGAGCCTTTTCGACGAGGTCTGCGTAACCTTCGACTTCATCTTCTATATTAAAACCCTTCACAAGAGTTAGACGGAAAACGGTACGTTGCTCAAAGCGCCGTTTCCGTAAAATATCCAGACATCGCTGGAAACGCTCCCAGAAATCGCGGTGTAATGGACGGTCAATCTTGCGGAGTGATTCTCGATTTGAGGCATCGATACTGACGTAGAGTTGCGTTACAGGGTTGAGGGTTGCAAGTTGATCTGGGTGTTGTGCGTTACAAACTAGGAAGGAAGAGATGTGCTCTTTGTGTAGCATGGCGGTGAATTCGTTGATATGTGGGTAGAAAATGGGTTCTCCGACAAGAGAAAGCGCACAATGACGGATCCTCATCGCCTCAGCAAAACGCTCAGCTCGTACACCGGGAACACCGCGCATCATTTTAATCTTCTTATAGTGGCCCTCTTTGACTCCAGAGAAGATAAGATCTGGGGGATCAACGACCCATCGCCACGTTGTGCCGACAGGATTCGTACCGTGACGCCAGCAGAAAACGCATTTGTTGGAGCAAGAGAGTGATGGGGTAGTCTCCATGCATTGGTGCGAAGCAATCCCATAGAAAGAGTATTTGTAGCAAGATCCTCGTCCTCTGAGAGCCGATTTGGTCCAGCGGCAGATCTTGACACCTGAGTGAGAGCCTACTATTGAGTACCCTTGTTTGGTTAGTGAGTTATAGGTGGGTGAGTGCTTTGGAACCATCTCCTTGATAACAGCAGGAACTACTGGCGTAGGTTTCTTGGTGTAAGTCGTAAAATCTATCTCAAATGGTTCGTTTGTCTCGTTAATGTCCGTGGTGGCCTGAGTTTTCCCTAGACTCTGTCCCAAATCTTCCAAATCGTTCAAGTCGTTCTTCCTCGTCTGTGATTTAGGTCTCCGCTGGGCGACATTCTCGTCGTCAAATACCACTTCTCTGTCGTCTTCTTGCTCGTCCTCCACATCGCTTTCATCTGCATCTCCACTCCCCACGACTCCTTCCCCTAGTCCCCCAATCGTTGCAATATGCTCCAATACATCTTCTACTCCCTCCTTCCATTCTCTTAACCGATCTACAGCGTCTCTCTTTGGGTCTCCCATGCCTAAAGGGAAGGCTCTCTTTCTACCGGTCAACTTCGCCATCCACCTGTCGACTTCCCTCGCTTGCGAACAGAAGCCCTCTTGTTCCGTTGGCCATCCTTCCCGGTCACCAAAACCAAAGACTGAATATCCGAGCAGAGGGGCGAGAGGCGCAGTATCGATGCGAAAGTCATTATGCGTTTCCTGTAAATGTTCCAAGAAGGTGTCAAGAATCGTGTCGATATTGTACGTGGGCACTAGTAAGAGGTAGAAATATTGTACATCTACATCAGACTCCGGAGGATTAATAAAATATTCATCAAAGTCCAACTCTGCCAGGTCCAGAAGTTGAGGTTCGAGGAATTGGGTTGTAGACTCTGTAGGAATTTGCTGCTTGAGTCCCTCGGCGAAGGTCTTTGCTGTCCTCTCAGTTGTAGTAGTGAGCGAGGCAAAGAATACCAAGACTTGGATCTTTTGCTCGCTGGGTTTGTTCTTGCGTTGATCTGGCGACGAGTTCCGCTTCTTGACGCCTCCGACTATTTTCCTCGGCGCTTTAAGCACATAGTTTGCCTTCTGTCCTCCGCTCTTAACCTTTGAAATATTTACAATCGGCACCTTCTCCTTCGTAGTAGATTGAGTAGGGCTGGCGGGTGATGGCGTGATTGAGAGTTTCTCCCGGGGCACTTTCAGGTGAAGATACACTCGAAAGATCATGAGAATAGTAAAGATCGAGAAGATAATTGGGATTCGATAAGTGTGCCATAAAGCGACAATGTCTGCACGTACGTTAGCTTGTACGTTAGCTTTTTTATTCGTGGATTAAGGAATTGCGATGCTGTACCAGCAATACCAAATGGAAGTAGCCAGGGCCCCCCCGATGACCATGTGTCGTGAGCCATGCGGAAGAAGGAATGTGTGAATAGCTTGGTGTCTATTATTTCAAATCACAGCCTTGATGATTTAACATCGCAAAATATATGGAGGGGCGGCTTCACTTCACTGTGGGGGTCCAGTCAGACTCCCCTGTGCGCTGCGGTACACTAGGCCTGGTTGAGACTAGAACAGAAGGCTGGCTGTATATTCTTACTTCTCCGCTAAACACTTTCTTGTATGCGCTTACTTACTACTTAACTGTAGTCCTATTCAGTTTGATTATATCTTCCTTATACTTATGAACCATGCTATTTTCGATTACTGTGTTTTACAGTTCAGTTTTTAAAACGCCTTGTATAAGAACCCCTAGAAGGAGCAGTACCTAATATCGATGACGTTGTATCTAATTGGCAGTGTATTAGAGTGGAAGATCTCTATTCAGCTTCATGAAAGTAGAAACCCAAGGATTTTTTATGGCGCTTGGTATAGCCAATAGAAGCAAAGGGAGAAGGGGTGGACCTTATAGTAGGTACAGGAAGAAGGGGGGCGTTAGTGCTATTTTCCCCATTGCAACTTTAATAAAGCTCAGAAGGGCAGCGCCATGACTGACGGATGTGTCTATCATCAGAGCATTGAACGTGGAACTTCAGCTAGCACTTTAGATTGATCACAATTTTAACTATAATCAGAAAATACAGTACGTCAAAAGGATTTACACAACGCTTATTTCTTGTTCTTGCTCGCCATTTCCAGTGCCCACTTGACAGCAGGAGTTTCCTCATTCAGGCCCAAAATAGGTGGTAGTGGGCCCACAGGCGTAATAGAGAATGGGTTAATCTACACCCATGATTAGTATCCATGCTTTACAAAACAATTGAAGATATTTCACATGCCTGGTTATGAGACTTAGTATAGTGCTTCTTGATATGGGTGAATTCAGTCGTTTCTCCAAAAGCAGGCACATTCCAGTAAAGATTTCTCAACCACTGATGTATATACGGATAGCCCTCTCTTATAGTCCTGATGTTCGTCTTGAAATGCTGAACATATACAACATCGAATCGAACGATGGTAGTGAATAGCCTTACATCTGCCTCGGTGATGTTCTTACCGAAGTAGAACGGGCCTTCCGAGTTTGCAAGGTGCTCTTCAACCCTGTCGAGAGCGTTAAAGAGTTGCTTTACGTTCTTCTCGTACGCTTCTTGAGTCGTGGCGAAACCTGATTTGTAAACGCCGTTGTTAATTTCATCGTATGTCCAGGCGTTGGTGGCTTCGATTTCCTTTTGGAGATTCTCGGGGTAGAGAATTAAGTTCTTGTATTTTTCATCTATCAAGTCATCAAACTAAGTTCTATGTTAGCCATGGTCTAGGACCACTCTAAATTTGCTAACCTCAGTATAGAACATTCGTATAATCTCGCTGCTTTCATTGCTGACAATCTTATGTTGCTTAGTGTCGTATAATGTAGGCACAGTGAATCGTCCCTTATACTCCGGATCAACTGAGAAATAAATGTCTCGTAGATGTGTGAACTTCTCATGTCCCTCAACAGGATCTGGTCCAACATTCTCACCCGGCGCATCTGCAGCAGCTTCATCCTTGCTCGCAAAGTGCCAACCACTCTCTTGCATATGCCAGTGTACAGATGTGAAGGGAATGATATCCTGGAGGCCCTTCAACTTTCGCACTATAAGTGTGCGGTGGGCCCAAGGGCAGGCATACGAAATCTTGGGTTGAATGATTAGCAGCATAACAAACAAACCGCCTGGAGCAAGACGTACATAAAGGTGGTATCGACCCTTCTCAGGCGGAAACTCAGCACCCTCCTTCTTGGAAATGAAATTGCGAAACTGTGACTGCCCTCTCTTGAACTCGCCAGTCTTATCATTGGGATCAACCCAATTGGTGATTTTGGTAGTCTGTAAAGCTTGTTAGCGATGTCTGCGGGGTGCCTTGAGAGCAGGGCCAAGAACCATTTTGGGAGGGTTTGATGATGTGAATTGTCTAGGTTGTAATATGTGAAGCTGGGCCGATAACTGTTTCGCTCTAGAAAGCATGTGTATATATATAGAAGATATACCTATGGTGTAGAGGAACGAAGGAGAACTGAGCTTTTATGAAAGAACGACTTGATACTTTAGTAGTGGGGTTGACGCTCAAAATACCCTTACTGAGCTTTCTAATTGATGACGAACTTTGGTGACGTTCTGTGCAGCTAATTATGCAAGCCTGCAGCCCACTCAGTCAGCATGCATGAGCAAATGCATAAAGCCTTAGTAACACCGCGCTACAGGTAAATAGCTTCTAATTCACTGCTCTCAAGTACCATTTGATTTATGAACGTTGGTGAAACTATGAACTCAATAATTTACTTGGAAAGCTTTCTATTGGAAAACACTATTTCTTTTCTCTAACTCTCAAGAGCCCTCGCTGAGGAAACCAAATACCATAGTAACACCAATCATCCATGCCTTGCCGTAGTCTCTACTTTAACTTTAGCATGATGTAGGGCACCTCAAGTTCCTTCCCTGGAGGAAGATCAAGATCTTCCTGGTCTTCTACACAAATCTCCATGATGATGTTTCTCTGGTGAGAAGGAATTTGTTTGTGCGATACTGATTCCACCAGGTCGCTCAATTTCATCTTCATCTTAGGAGCTTGCTTAGCCTTTGAATAGAAACTGGCATACAACAGACAGACACCAGAGCTTAGCATGGTGATTTCCAGACCCTTCCCCTCAAAGTGGTCGAGGAGTTCCTGAAGCGTCATGTTTTCTATCTCGAAACGATCCCAGAGCATGTCAATGGGTACGAGTTCACCCTGCTTGTTCCTGTATTTGGCTTTGGGACTTGCGATTGGCTCGCTGAAGCCAAAGAATGGCAAAGCCAGATTGACGAAGCCGTTCTTGAATTGCTCTATATCGGTCTTGCCATCCACGATCTTGTAAAATTCAAGAACAACTAACCCAGTGACGAGAGCTGTCGTGGTTGCAATCGCTGGTATGATCTTACCCGCAATAAATTTAGTCTTGTGTCGGTCGGCCAATTCAATCTTGTAATTCTCCGCACGAAGATTGCTTGCTGCTGTGATGAAGTCGATGTGATGGTTTGTGTCATCATCCTTCTCGAATTCAACAGGGTGTAATTTGGTTCCTACGAGATCTGCTGGTGAAGGGAGGGAGTTGGTGATTTCTTGGAGCTCCGCATTGTCATCAAAGCTTGAGCTGGTTTGGGCATTTGGGTCCTAAACATCTAATTAGCAAAATTCCTTGGGTTTTTAGGCAGGTGTGGAGGAGAGGAACGTTATCTTACAGGCTCACTGTCATCAGCTTGAATCTTGACCGAAGAACTAGGGGTGAATTCAGGAATAATCATATCATCCATGACTTTGAGGTATGTACTGGCATCAGCGCCCTTTGGAGTGTTGATACCGTAATTGAAGGCGTGCAAATTTGCTCCCGCTATGATAAATCCCATGTGGTATGGATTCTTTGGATCAAACTTCAATGGATCAGGCGCACGCTTTGGGCCAGACCAGAACGGTGTACCACTGGATGAGGTTGAATTTTTTGGGAAGTTGAAAAGTAGCTGTTGAATAGCATTGTTGTATTGCTTTTCAAATTGCGTGCGTGCCCAGACGATGCAGTGGTCAAAACTCGTGGGCTTGTCAGTCACCAAAAAATCTCGGATGGTTTCCAGTGTTGCCTTTTCATTGCCGCCTTGCTTTAGTGTCGACTCAATGTAATTTGGCTGTGTCAAATAAAGATTGACGGTTTCCGCAGGTTTTACAAAGTACGACTCAAAAAGTTCTCGTCCCCACGCGATGGTGTGTTCAATCTTGTTCGGGAAGCTCTTCAGGGTACACATGGGGAAAGACTGCTCAGGAGGATCTTGAGAACTGCCATACGACTCTGTCAAGTGAGGCAAGATCACCTGGGTATTACCCTTGGTTCCCAAGGTTCCACTCTCCAACAATGGTTTGCGGAAGAAAACGCACCGACGGTCGACATACGTTCGAGCATCAACATTATCCAATGCATTTGTTACTCCACTCAGTTGCTCCCAAAAGTCCTCATTAAAGATGTGCTCTGTCTCCACACCGACTCGGTCTCGATATGTTACGATGTGACCCTTTAGGTCCGGGTTCATGTCCGTAACCGCGGCAGCGGCAGTGTCACTCTTCATGTTACCAACATCCTTAGGTCTGAACAAAAATTGGCGGTTGAGATTACTCTTCTCGATAGAGTCTAGATCCGCAATGCTGATCTTGCCCTTGGGGCCTGTGGCGAGACCAATCATGGCCCAATTCTTCAGCATCTCACAGCCAATAGCACCAGCGCCAACCAAAAATTCATTGATATTGGCAAGCTTGTCTTGGAACTCGCGACCAAAGATAGCAATTTGGCCATCATATCTGGAGTTTAGTGGTCGGCATAGCTCCTCAGATCTTATTGAGTTTGTAGGCAGCGATTCCAAAGAGTCAAAATACAGCCACTGGACAATTGGGTGGAACTTTCCAGAAACTGCCTTCAAGACCTCCTGGGCCGCAAGACCGCCTGTGCATCCCCGAGTTAGTTCAAGTAACTCAGAAACCCTCTTTTCTCAACTCACCGAAGAAAGCTGCCATAGGGCTCAGGTCGCCGGTAGCCTGGTAACTCAGCTCGGCTAGTAGCTTCTCGTCGACCTCAATATCCAAGTTCTGCTGCTGGATAAAGACCTTTGCAGATTCAATAACTACCAAGGCGTCATCTTTATTTTGTGGTCTTGGTAGACGGCCGTGTGAACCGAAAAATGCGTGCAGTGCCTGGAACCCTACGTGAAGTTGTTGGGGGCGATCAAACTTGGCGTAATCGGAGATGAGAAATTCTGGCTCCTTTAGTGCTGCAGTTATAGGCTTGAAGTCGATGAATTTGGGCATCTTTACTTGAGTGTACATGCCGCCGCTCTTGTACTATTGTTGCATTAAAAGTCAGTCCTGTTCAGTAGATTTACTCAGAGCTCAAGTAATTTGAGACCTAGGATTTGACAGTAGGGAGGTGTTGCACAAGGGTCTAGTTTCGGATTTACTCCAACTACCACTCCAGCTACCATTATGATTAAGAAGACGTACCTGACCGAGCCCTGAGACATCACCAATCGAGAAAGTGTAAGGGCCTTTCACCGTGACCTTCCTGGGTTCTGCGCTGTTCAGTGCCTCCATTCCAACGAGCTCTGTGAATGTAATAAAATCGCCATCTTCGAGACCATGTCGGACTTCATCCAAAGCTGAGACCAGACCTTCCTCATCAATACCAGCAACAATGCCACCAACAGGGTTTTCTCCAGTAGGATCGAGAACAGTGAATTTCTTTCCGAAATCGCAGAAGATGGAACCAAACAGACCAAATGTGTCTGCAACGACCAGGTAGATCCCCTTTTCGTGTAGATAGTCCCCGATTATGAGTTGATCCTTGAGAGGAGTATTGGTGAGGACGACGACTTGGTATCGATCAAATTGTGAGAGGTTGGAGGTCAGACTACAGAGTTGAATGTGAGCAAGGTCTCAGGCAACGGCTCACACCACTCACCTGCTCGACTCATGGACAGAGACTGGTGTGTATGCATTTAGCTCTGCCACGCGTGGAGCTGTGACAGCTGCTCTAGGTTTGCTAACATCGTCGACATGAAGGAAGAACTGGGAGGAGAGATCAGAGATGGCAGCGGGAGCGGGGTCGTAAAGCGTCAGGCTCTTGACACCAGCAAGAGCGATATTCTTCGCGATCTCGACACCAAGGCCCTTTAGTCCAACGATAAGTACATTGGAAGCACTCATACGCTTCATAGCCTCGTGGCCAAGCACGTAGAGCTGTCTGCTGTAGAGGGACTCGTCGATATCATTATGGCCCACCGCCGACTCATCCACCTGCATCTTGGTATCCATATCAACGTCGGTCATGATCCTTTTCTCAGGCCGAACCGAATCCCAGTTGTTGGACAACTTGCGCTTCCCCAGTTTGCCTGGACCGGTTTGTATCAGTTGAGATGGAATCTTGGCGGCGTATAGTGCGGGCAGTTCAGGAAGCTGCGACCCCACTATGCGTAAATCTTCGGCGGCAGTGGTTTACTTGGTTGGGCCTTGGGCTTCAGGTAGTTTGGAGGAGTTGTTCGGGAGATAAATAACTCTTGTAGATGTCGGGTCAAGAGTTGGAGCGAAGAGGGGTAAGTGAAGGCAACTTTTGTTTTGCATGAGAGGTTGAGAGATGGTGGACGTTTCCAGAGCTGCCGATGACATAAGGCGTGCAGGGATTACTCATAGCCAGTCTTAGAAATCGGCTTAAATCACCAAGTTAAGGTACGGTAGCTTGAGTGATTCCAGGCATACCTTAGGCTAGAAGAACGGATCTAAAACTATGGGGCATTCCTGAAATCCCAATTTCATGTACTAGGGCTGATGTGACTTTTAAACACCACCCATCTGTTGATTTGATGAAGCCTTGGGTTCCCAAATGCTAAGACCTAAGAATACCATACATATAACTTTGCATACGCTATCCTCACACAATGTTTTTCTGGGGCAGGATTAATTCTTACTTAGTGTGGCTTGTTATTAAAAGTCCATTCTGAGGTGGATTTTGCCTCAGCTTTGTTCAAGTCAAGCGCAGCCCGCCTGAAAAGCGCGGGACGTATAGCCACAGCACCAAGCCTCAAAAACACAAGGAGATCAAAGCGGCACAATCAAGACAGTAATGGGACAGGTATCATTTTTATTTGATCCAACTAGTTAAACCTCGTCTGGCTCTCTCGAGGAGTCCCCCATAAGCCAACTATGTGAACTTAGATGGAATACTGGCAAGGAACAGATCTAGTTGATCTTCTGGAGCTCAACATCGCTACGACACAAATTAGTAAACGCTGATTATAGTTGCCTTCTGAAAAGGAACAGCTTACAAGATCAGATCGGCCTTGGCTGGGATGTGTCCTGGGAAACCACTGTGTGGAGCAGAGTCAGCACTGTAGCGTCAACACCGGGAGTTTTGGCTTCGTGTTTAAACGGAAAATAAAGCGGGAAAAGTAGCAAGATATTGTAAACATCCTAGGGAATGTGATCCAGGAGGACCAAAATGCTTACCGATCGCCATATGCGAAGTCACTGGTGGTATAACGTTAGCATTGTTCTGTAAAGCTTGAGGCTTCACGTCTGATCTTTACCTAGTGATGTCCAGTGTGGCCTTCTCGCCAACCTTCATCTGCGTGACACCCTCATCCCAACCTTGTGTAAAGAGTCAATTCAGTGTTCGAAAAGGCCTGATAGGCTGATGATTACACACCCTTGATGACCTGTCCAACACCGATTTGAGTAACGAAAGCACCTCGGCCAACTGATGAGTCGAATCTGCAGAGAACCTGTTAGTCATTGATGGCGAATAGGAGCATTTTGCCCATGCAAATTAGAGTCGAGGGGGAATTGTAGGATAACCTGTTGACTTACTGTGTGCCCTTGTTGCCGGGCTTTGAAGTGTCCTTCAAGAAGCCGGTGTACTCAATGGTGACCGTGTCGCCAACCTTGGGGATAGGTCCATTGCCCTCTTGCAGAACAGTCTTGGTGACACCCATGATTGCTGATGTATGTGAGAATTGACGTGTTGCGGTTCTGAACGTTGTGGTAGTGCTTAAGCGGGAAAGAAGAGAGAACATGGAGGGGCAAGTCGGGTGGAATGGGCAGCGCTGGCAAGTGAAGAGCTTTCTTTATGTGTGACGCGGAAGCTCTTGGAAAGGCTGAGGCCTGAAGCAGCGGGGTTCTGCATCATGGTGGGGCCCGCGAGCACCTCTGGCGAATGACAGGCGTCGCACAGCGCCATGGGGGTGTGGCGTGGGGAGGGGAAAGACAACGTGAATAGTAGTGACCTCTCAGTGCTGTACAGTCAGTACTGGATAGGACTACAAGCTTCTGAAGTCCGGGCCATCATTACCTAGTTTACCTTCAAGGTTCCTCTGAAGCAGTTGACGTGATTGTCATTCTGCATCATCGGGATCTTTCAATGTTGTGCTTGTACAGTAGTACAGTATGTACCTTATGTACACTGCAGATCTCGGATCACAGGGGTTTTGACGCGTCCTTCATTGCTAATGTTGTAATTGTACGGAGGCATGTCTTGTCGGAGTTTTCTTGGGAGACTGTTTCTTTGTTGATAAGATACACACCCATCTACCGGACGAGTCGAATCAGATGGTAAGACTCTGGACAACGGTGATTAGAATCAACACAGTTGCTCAGAGTTTGGACAACTCCAAACTGCTCAGATCAGCTCTTGCTGGAAAGTTCGCAATGCCCAATTCAATTGCTTCTAGCCATGGGAGTCCGACCACCTTATTCCTCAGTTTCTTATTGTCTACTCATATCTGGCAGAGTTTGTGCTCGACTAAGCAAATATCCTACTTTGGAAAGTAAGCCCCAAGATTTCCAAGCTTTTCATCAAACTCGTTCTATAATATTGCCGCCATCAGTCAAGCACTCACACATGAAAAGTCTTAGGCTGATGTCGTAGTGCAGAGGGGAGCAGCAGAGGGGAAATGGTATTCGGCACCGAGAAATGCTCACATGCACCTTCATTTCAACAAACTATTATTTACTTAGCCAATACAAGTTTGGACAAAGCAACAGACCGGGTTACACCTTGACATTCGTCCATGGATCATTCATGGTTTAACCAGGGTCCCAGAGTAAGCGTTGTTTACTTTAGAGGTGCAATAATATCTAGAGGTCTATCGATCAATAAGAGACTCTCGCAGCTTGAAATCTCCCTGGCTCTAATTCCCCACTTAACAACTTAGGTATTTGAACACATCTCACGTCTCTCATAGCAGCAATCTAGAGCAGATGCTTCTCTTGTGAATTTCCACAGGGAGGAATTAACTACACATGCTGTTCTCGGATTGAATGCCACCCCAGACCAAGTTTGTTGTTGTCGTAACCGTTGCTAAGCCTTCGTGGAATAAGTAAACGGTCTCACCACATCACTAGAAACGAATTTGCCGAGAATGAAGAAATCTCCCCCGTTTCTTATGCAAACATCCCCAGCCACGTTCTGAAATCTCATGAAGTCGCACCAAAAAGATCATCAAAAGATCATCAAAAGATCATCAAAGATCATAATGGTCAATTCCAAGAACAAACAAACTTTCATCCCATTCTTTCACGTCCGAAATTTTGGGCCTCTTGGAGAGATTTTAAGCTTGTGTATGAAACATCTACGAGGACAAACCCGACACCCACATTCCTGACCCCATTTTTCTCAGCGTGAAACTTGGCTCGAGGCTTTCGCAGTCTTCCAGAATGCGATTAGAGTACAATGAAACTGGAAGGCGCATGGGTTAATGATGGGATGACGCAGAGAGGGGCAGGAATGTGTTCATGACAAAAGGCTTGTTACAGAATTTGTGTTCTCGACATCGACAGCGAAAGTAGGGACCTTGGAATGTTTACTTCTTGAGTCGCATCATTAATATGCCGCTCTCGTTGTGTTTTGGGGGTATTTGAGACCAGTTCCGGGAAGGATGTTGTTTCCTGCTTCCTTGAGAGCTCAAGAGAGATGAACAGCAGCCCAGAAAGGCTGGTGATCATAGCCGCTTTTAGGACAGTACACAACTATGTTTTTTTGATAAGATCTTCGCTAGCGTTTCACTCGCTTACCGATATGATTTCGGCGTCTTTTGTCCACGACCTTTTGGACCTGCTTCTGGTTCGCGGCCGGCTCAGGCACCAGAACTCCCGGGGTACCTGGGTCCTGAATGGCTCGACAGGCACAATAATAGTTCTTTGATATGCCCATACGAGAGAACTTTCGTATATGTACGGAGTATGTGCCGCTCATACCTACGAACGTTACACTGACACGAAGTTCTTTGACTCCGTTTCCATTTCGTCCAGTTCGTATTTAGTTAGGGTCTCCAAGGCGTGCTTTGAGGGTGTCCCAAGTTGAATATGTCTATGGCCTGAAATGGTAAGGCGAAAGTAAATATAGCAACATGGTGCGTGTGGGCGGCGTCAAAGGCTGGCTCAGGGCAGCGGCGCAACGAAGCAACGAAGATCAAAAGAACCGTGCACTAGGGCCAGGAACTACTGCAGTGCGACTAGTGATATCTGCATTATTTGCACAAATTCTCTCGCTTTGTTTATGATGTTGGCACGATGCAAAAAAGCTTGATGGTGCACGCCGTTCAAGTTCAGGTTCGCGATGGCAGTAATACACGTGGATGGAGTCCTCTCCCGTAAGGTATTACCCATTGGGGCTGGCTGCTGAGGCACGTATAGCCAAAGCATAATATTACTCTGCTAGCCGGGGCGGGGAGCTTGCGTGTCCACTACCCAGCACCACAACCAGAACAAAAAAAAGAAAAGACACACATAATATATATCAGTTAGAGCAAAATGAAGTTATCGCGAGAATCAGATGAATCTGGATCACTTCGTTTTCTTGGATCGACAACAACTTTGTACAAAACCGGGCCTTTGTTTCTCGTTGCCGAAGCTTGACTAGAGCCGATGTCTGGAGATTTAAGTGGGGGCCCGTAGATTTTAAGTAGATTAAGATTAAGAAGGCTCATCATGGCGCTGAATTCCAAACCGCCCGTTCAGATTTCCATTGGCTTAACGGCTAGCTACGCAAGGGTCGTTGGCAAGGGGCTGGAGGGCCACGGTAAAATATGAACAACATGTGCAGAAATAATGCGAGCAATAGACAGAAGAAGCAGGCACTTGGGCGAAGTGGGCGAGTTGGGTCAACAAAGAACAGCAGCAGGATTCTGCCTGGGCAATACCGGGGCATCAAAGTCTCGGGGAACAAGACAAGAAAGTGTCCAATATGCGACGGCCAAGCGTTTGTTATTTGACTCCAAGGACAGGGGGCTCAAGGGAACACAATCACTGGTCTTTGTCCCCTTTCCAGACCCCCGTTTTTCGTGGTATTAGAATTTAGAGCGCGCGGTACAAAGCAGACTGCCCCAAATAATTCTACAGCCTCCCTGTCCACTGCTCACAGGCCACCTGTGCCAGCACTCACAGTTACCTTCGCTCGCCCGCCTTTCCAGCGTGCTCTTTTCTTTCCACAGGACCCCCCCTCTTCGCCTTGGTCGCATTTCGCAGGGCCACTTTTCTTAGCTGCAAAGCTGCGCTCACCTCATTTCCTCCAAGCGAAGGGCCTGCCTCGTCGTCTTCCTGCTTCCCTCATCCATCACCAATAGCTCCCTCAACCTTCGCCCTCCTCCTCTCCTCTCCTCTCCTCTCCTCCTCCACGACCTCAATTTCGACGACGTGCAGCTTGCTCGCACGCCTTACACACGAATTAATAAATATACGATAGTGGGCCTCCGGAGGTCTCTGGATAATGGTAGCTCGCTGATGATTGGGACGAACGATTGCAAGTTGTGAACTCGACGCGCGACCTTCTGACGATTTGTCGTCACCACACTCATTTGGATCTTGCGAAAACTACAGTCGATCTTTTGACCTCGTGAGTAGCCGGGTGTCCTTTTCGCTGGATACTTTTGGAGGGATGACGGGGTTTTTTTTTTGTTGCTTTTAAAATACATGCGGCTCGTCGGTCGCTGGGTCGCTACGAGAGTATTGATATTTATGCGAGAGAGGGAGCAGTCTCGAAACTTTTTACTGATTGTTGCCATTGCAGACACACTCGTTGACATATTTGTCAAGTACACTCGTTAATCCTATTTCCCTGACAGTGAGTGAGTTGAGAGCGAGGTGCCTCTCAATGGAGGTTGGCGTTGCTAACTGGCGACCAGATTCACCAATCTTATTTCTCCACCTACTCCTCGACCCGAGATCAAGTTCGAATATTTAGACTGCTTTCATTCAAGATGCATACATCTTCGCTCGTCGTTGCCTCGGTGGCCGTCCTTTCTACTTTCGCAGTAGCTGCGCCAGATCGGCCGAAGTTCTATTTTCCCAGGCAAATTAAACGCTATACCAATTCTTCCACTGTCACCACCAGCCAAACCCCTCTAAGTGCATCCACTACCCCGGAATTGACATCAAGTCAATCCCTGACAACACGGTCCAACAGCTTGACGGATTTTTTGAATGGGCTTACTAGTGGAGATTCAATTGGGTTAACTTCTGCTGGATCAACAGGGAACTCCGACAGTGTCATACTACAACCGACGAGTTCTGCTGCGGCCTCTTCGACCACTGCATCTACAGGTTCAATTTCAACTTCAGAAACAGCAGTTACAACTGTAGTTGTAGCATCGACGGTAGTAATCGATGGATCTACAGGGACAACCGTAGAATCAAGCACCGAGACCCCGTCTTCGTCAAGCGCTCAAAGTACAGATGCAGGGACAACGAGTAATGCTGCAACGAGCTCCGCCTCCGGCGACGAGACAACGGCCTCGGCCACATCGACCTCAGACGTTGCCTTGGTCTCAGCCGTGACTTCTGCTCTATCAAGTATAGTTGGAACTGGGTCAACGACCGCTGTGGTTATATCTCCAACTGCCAGTAGCGCAGCTTCTTCGACAACAGACACTGCTTCGATCTCGGCCGTGTCCTCAGCAATTGCTACTTCACCAACTTCAGATTCGGCACTAGCCGTCGGAACAGGTTCTACAACGCCAGTAGTTATCTCGCCAACTTCGAGTAGCGCTCCCTCAACTTCCGAGTCCGCAGCTAGCTCGTCTTCCGTTGGTAGTGCTATCACCTTTGGACCTGGAGGAGTTGTGAGCAGCACTTCGGAAAGCAGTGCAGCAACAACTACTAGCGCCGGCAGCGAGAGCTCAGGGGTTTCTTTCTCAGGATCAGCAGGCTCAACAGATCCAGTTTCGCCCACAACAACCTCTGCCTCGTTCTCTTCTGCTTCTCTTTCAGACACGCTAAGTAACTTGGTATCAGATGCTACCAGTGCTCTCGATTTGTCTGCTGCAACTAGCACCACAAATGGAATCAGTGGAGCTTCGACAGGAGTTGCGTCGGCAAGCGATATTGTCTCTTCCACTCCAACCACTACGGCCGATGGTATTAGTGGGCCAGCCTCAACCGGATCTGCTTCTACGAGCAGTGCCGACGTATTGGGCAGTCTTGTTTCGGGTGTGTCCAGCGCTTTAATTAGCTCGTCTGCCCCCACTACTACGGCCGATGGCATTACTGGACCAGCTACAACAGGCGCTGCTGCAACTTTGGTTTCCTCTGCTGCAGCGAGCTTGATTGATACTTCCGATATTCTTTCCTCTGCTATTGCCAGCTCGACTGCCTTGGCTTCCTCCACACCCACCACTACAGCTGATGGAATAAGCGGACCAGCTTCTACAGGAGCTGCTGCCACAACGACCCCAATCGCTGCGTCTGGCTCCGTGTCCGTAATCACATCGTCCGCCTCGCCTGCAGCAACCACCACCCCAACCTCGGACACTGGCTCTTCAACTGGCCTTGGGAGCATTCTATCTAGTATTTTCGGATCCACGTCAACATCCGACCCTAGTGCGGCAACCACAACTAGTGCTTCAACCGCATCTGGCATTAGTGCTTCCCAGACCACATCTGCAGGTTCAAGTTTGCCAACCGGTACCAGCTCAGGAGACAACAGCACAGCCACTACCACCAGCGCTTCCACCTCGGGTATCAGCGCCTCGTTTAGTGGTACTGGATCGACTACCTTGAGCACTGCTGAATCTTCAACGGCATCCAGTGTCTCTGGAATTTTCCCAACGTCTGGTTCAAGTACTAATGGAACTGGGAGCATTACGAGCTCTACCCTAACCAGCCAAGCCTCTGCAACAAGTTCAAACAATGGTACTACTATTGCTCCGATTCTCACATCTTCAACTTCAGCTTCGTCAGTTCCCGTATCGTCCTCGTCATTGTCATCGGTATCTTCCCCAAGTCAAACAGCACCCCCAGATTTCTCGACCTCGACCTCGTCCTCGTCCTCGACCCCAGTAGTGTATAGTATTACACCCACTGGAACCGATTCTGCAACATCGTTGTGGCTCCCAGCTACCATCATTGCCCAATCTTCTTCTTCAAGCCTTTCAACCGCTGGCCCCACTGCATCATCCCTCCCGGCTAATTTGCCTCAAGTAATCTCACCCAGCACCGGTACCCCAGATGCTCCAGCGGACTCGACTTTAATTCAACTTGGGTTCCTTTATGCTTTGAACTACGATTTTGTCGTGTCTAACACAATGTCATCTGCCCAGATCTTTACCTACCTCCCAGAGGGTATTGCCACTGGCTTGGGATTGGACCTTGACCAGATTACCATGCAGAGCCTTGTTCCATATGACACACGTAAGCAATTGGGTTTCGTCACGACACTTGCCTTGGCATATATCCCAACTTCAATGGTCAATACTCTCCAGCTTGCTGTGAAGACCCCTGTATCGGACATCTACAACAACCCAAGCGGCAGCGTCAACACTCTTATGAACTATATCAACCCTGCCATTCCCATCCTCGCTGGCTCTACTCTCGCCGGTAGCGCAGCATCAGGAACTGGAGCAGCCTCTGCCGCCACCTCAACAACCGCTGTTAACAATGGGGTTTTCGATCCTAGCACTCAGAACACAAGTGCATCAGTCAAAGGAGCGACAGCAGGCATTGCCCTTGGAGCTGTTGGTGGAGCTGCTGCTTACGGTGTCGCCATGTTCTTCATCGCTAGAAGATACAAGAAGCGCAAGCAAGCCCATCGCCGATCAAACTCCGTGATAAACCCAGCTGAGATGATGCAATCAGGCAGTCCAGCTCTCATTGGCGGGGTTATGATGTCTGGTGGTCGCCAATCACCAGATTACAACAGAAATAGCCGTGGCAGTCGAGGGAGTGGAAGAAGCAACGGCAATTCTGTACGAACTGCGCAGATATCAGCACCAATGATGGCGGAGAACTCACTCGGCTGGAATTGAACCTTGACATTTCCCGTTTAATTTTTATATTACCCTATATACCCATGACTCACCATCAACCTTGCTTGTAACATACCATCACCAGCATCACAGCTTCGTCTGTAACACGATACACCATATTTTCCTTGTCATAAAGCTTCATTTTCGGCGTTGGGTACCGCCATCATTCATACCCCTTACTGTACCGTGAAAGACCTCCCGCCGCTATTTCTGGCAGGAGTTCTGGGCAGAGGACTTTTTTAACTATTCTTGAGGAAGATATTTTTGAGAAGGCATTGACAGAAAGAGGAGAGACGAAGGGAATGGAGGGCGGAGTTGGGTAGAGGTGAGGGGATGGCTACCTTCATGTGTATATTACGATCCAACGAATGCGGATTTACTACATATGTCTTAATGTTTACCTTGTTATGTGAAGCTTTGTTTTCTTCTGGTGTGCTTATGCTTAATGAGGAAAACCACGCTAGAAGCACTCTTCCATGTCTTCCTTGCATCTTGGGAAGAAACGTCAGTAGGCAGTCTGAATACAGACTTTCACTTTTCTGTATACAAGTTGATGAAAAAAAATACGTTATTCCTTAAAATCTGACCAAAACAGGATCATCTATTCCTACAGCAAACCTACTAACTCCTACAATCCCCGGCGTAAAACAGGGAATGGATGCGCAAGTCCAAACCAAACTACATACAAATTCGTAAACATGCCAATCTTCCAAATAAGTCCTCCAGCGAACATCATTTCATCAACACAAAAACACCACATTATCATATCCCCTTCATCAATCCCTCCCAGCTATATCCCTATCTTAATGCAAAGAATAGCATATCATAATGATATACCAAAATAAGAAACTTGCTCAATCAATTGAACCCTTGCTTTTAACTTTTGATACTGCTTCCGAAGCTAGACATGCTATCCTTGATCTTTTCACCAACACCACCCATCCACGCGGGAAGCTCCATCTTCATCTTCATCCTTCCAGTCACGATCGCTTCGATAATATTGATGATACCGAAGGCACTAGATCCAAGTGCTCTGAACAATGCCAAAGCGGCCACACTCCAGAGAATTAATTTCAGATAGGTATTGTTCCCGAGCGAAGAAGATCCATACGCTTCGCTGACTGCCATGGCTAGGATAGCGTTAGCCACCATCCATGTTACCACCATGTAGGTACGGACTGATTTATAGTAGTCTTCTTGCTGTTGAGATTCGGATATCGGAGTAACGGGAACTTCGAGACGGTCGCGAAGGTTACGGAGGGCCTCATCGTACCCGGAGTCAATGTCGAGTTGTTCAGATGGCATCTCAAGCTCGACTGTTGAGCCTTTTCCTCCGACAGCTGCACCCAAATCTGTGTGAATGACATTGTCTCCTTTGGTACCCCATGTAACGTCATGAGTGTTGCAGAAAGCGTACACTTGGAGAGTACAAATATAGGATGGAAGGAGAGCAAAATACTGTGCCGATGAGGTGAACATATGCCATGGCTCCAAGTAGAGGAAGGACATCAGGAAATATAGTCCAACCGTGGATGCAGTTGAGACAATCAAGTTGGTAAAGACGTTATCCCCGACTGATATTGCATTATCCTTGAATTGTCGAACGATGATGTAGATGGTTGCGAATGTGGTGTAGATCATGATAATACTATATATTATCATGGAACTAAGATATAGCTTTCGAGCACCCTGAGGACGATTGCCCATGGAGAGAATGAATTGCGTGCAAATGAGCAGGATGCATGTATACCGGAGGAGATAGAAGATGTATTTCCCAATATTATGGCCGAATGGGTCCACAGACGGGTCTGCTAAAGAACCTGCTACGAAGTAAAAGGTCAGGTAGAAATTGGCGAGTGAAAAGTAGGTGAAGCACAGCTGGATAAACTGATAGACGAATTCGACGTGGAGGAGGATTTTGCGCGTAAGGGTGTGATCAGTATCCCATATCTGCTTGAAGTGAACCAAGGAATAAATAGCCGCGAAGAAGGCTCCGTTAAGCCACCTTCTACGCTGCGATACAAATTCAGGTACAGTATCTAGACCTCTATTAGTCTTTGATTCACCATGGAATTTGTCTCCTATCTTACCTGGCACATCAGTCTCTCCAGTACAGCTTTTCACGTACTTCAACACCCATCTCTCGTCTCGTTTTGCTACCAATTCCCAACAGAGAATACGATCTTCGGCTAGGTACATGTTCGCTGTGAAGACATCTGCATTCACGCCATGTAAAGTCTCTCCCTTGAAATATTGACTCAACGGCCCGTGACCTGTATGATCATTCTGTAACGCATGATAACGGTACGCGCTCAAAGCACCAGGCAACACGGTAATGTATCCAAACACACTCTCCAAAGGTTTATCCAAAATATTAGACATCTTATACTCGAAGTTTTGTGAAGCTACTAAGGGGTTCAGAAGACCCAGCCAACCTCTGCCTTTCATTGCCTTGATCTCGCCGCAAGCACCCGCGACGTTGGAATCTGTGTCGAAAGCTTTCCATAAATGATACAGTGAGTTTGAACCGGGTTTTGTACCGACGTCAAGAAGGATGCAGATATTTGGGGTGAGAGCTCGTCCAAAAGCATTGAAAAACCAGCGGTGGGAGTTCAATTTTTTAGCGTTCTTCTCCTTGAGGCAGAAGAGAATTTGAACGGGCACGATTCCCTTTTCTGCTCCCTTGAATTTGAGATCAGAATCCAGAGAGACCTGGGTCGTGTACTCGTATACGTGTGCCTGTACTTCACGACCGTTGACCAGATTCTTAGCAATTCCATCTTGATACACTCCCATAGCTGCCAAAGCATCCAAAGTCCGAGGATGTATTTTCTGTCGTCCATCGGAAACTATACAAACAACAATCTTCTGCCAGCCATGCTCGCCCCATGTCCTTGACTTTGAGCGGGAGCAGAAGTGAGAGATATTCTTCATGACAGCGTGCATTGTCCTCGTAAAGTCAATTTCGCTCTCATTATACATAGTGACGCAAATGAAGAGTTCTGTATCTCTTGCTGTAGTACCTATATTTTGACGAAGTTTATATCCTTTCGATACGAAGTCATCGGGATCGCAGGTTACAGCTGTATATCGCATATGGGTGAACTCGATTTCGTCTCTTCGCGGCAAGAAACTGTAGAGAATTGTTGGGATTTTGCACTCCAAGATCAATTCTCCGTTGATGAGCTTGACTTCCTTCTTTGCCATTTGCGCCTGTCTAGCACCCCTTCGCTCTTGTTTCCCGTCAGGTGCAGGGCCGTAGTGCTCGAAGATGTCCTTTGATTCCGTATCCATATCATCTGTGAAGGTAGTTTGTGATGCGTAAGACTCTCGTGTTTTCAGATGTTTTCTCGAGTCTGAACTCAAAGTACTCTCAGGCCCGAACACATCGTCACCGTTACCACTACTTAGATCTGCTTCATCTAGTGGGATTGATATTGTGGCGTCATCGGCAAATGTAGAATTGCGTGCGTTTGGGCCGGGACCAGAGAAGAGAGGGGCTGGCGGTAATGGTCTTCTAGGACTTCCCCCATATCTTGAAGACGGGGTTCCTGGTCTGGGGCTACCATTAAGATCTTCGGGTTCGAATGAAAGATTTGGAGGCGGAGGTCTGAATTCAGAGGTTCCCCTAATTGGCGAAATTCTTCCACTTGGATTATATGGAATATATTCTCTTGGTGGCATTGTTGGAGCAGTGTCAATTATAGACGGAGGTCGCGAGTGTAATGATGTGACTGAAGGCTGGTAAGACCTGCGGGGTGAGTAGGGGCTGTTTGGTTCTTGTAAGCTTGGGTCTCTTTTCTTTGGGCTTGTAGAGTACGACTGGGGAGATTTGGGAGGGTTTCGAAGTGGCCTTTGGCTAGAAGAGCCATCTGGTAGTACTGGTAACAGACTGGCAATATTTTTGTCATCGGGTGCTTTTAACTTTGACTTGTTCTGTAGCTTTACGATTGGAATTTCGTCTTTTCCCGTCAATGTCGTTTTCTTTCGTTGTAGCCTGACTTTGTCTTTCAACGAAACTGGCGACTTTTTCTGCAGCTTGCAGTTTGGGATAGCCTCTTCCTCTTCCTTGAGAGATGAAAAGTGCTCGGGGGTTGATTTGGCTTGACGATTCTTTAATTTAACTGCAAGAGGTTGTGGTATAAGATCTGGTGGAACATACGGACGACTCTCAGGCTCGTCAACTGAGGTTAAGAGACGAATTGCTGAGCCATTGCCTGTCTGTCCCGTCGGGCTTGTGCTATTCTCTTCGCCATATGAGGATTCGCCGTATGAAGGAGGGACAGAGTACAGGGGCGGCTGCGTGGGAGTGCTTGGGCGTTCCATTTTGATTTTGAAGTGGTGCGCCAGAAATGCGTCGAAAGCGCAAAGGAATGTTGTTTACTTTTGGTTCCAATTCATCGAGCTTCGAAGGATTTCGCGCCCAGTAATATAATATGACCTTGCAGGTTGGGAACGAATGGACCGGATAAGAGACTTCGCGGTTGAATGTTTTTAAGGGTTGTCTTCAGCAATGGAGGACTTTGGTGGCTCGTATATCAACACTGCCTGATATCGCCTGACGATGTAAACATTGCAAAGGTGCTTCTTGGCTCGTTTCCGCGACAACCACCACCACTACAGCCTCGTTAGATCTTCCCAGTCTGACGAGGCTGACCAGTGTGCATCGGCGGATACTTTCTGTACGAAGTCGGGTACGTTGCTAGGAAAGCCAGCTGATTAACAGTCAATGGATTTGGATTCCATTGATCTGCTTTGCTTCATTGGCCGAGAAGCAGCCTAGTAGAGAAGGGGAAAATGCAGTCAGAGTTATTGGAGCAATATTGAAAAAAGGAGAAGTCAGCGATCATTCTCCCAACAGTTAGTTAGTTTCTCTTTCTGTGGTGCATACCTTTGTACCGACTTGCCGCAAACAGCGAAGTCTCCAGGTGTCGTTCGCTTATATCTGTATCTGTACGAGAATCTAGGTACTGTAATTTTCATCCACTAAAGACATCTACCCATAGGGGTAGTATGGATGGATGGATTATAACCCTGAATTACTCAATTCACAGTGGTTTCCAGAAGGAGCTTCATTTAATTGAGTCATGGTATGGCTTTCATGGCGTAACTCCTCAAGCATGTTATTTCCACCTCCTGTCTCAATCGCTACTCCCGTGATAGAACTAGAGCACGTAACCTACAATCACGCCTGTATCCCATCCCTCCTCCCCACAACGCCGAAGTATTACATTCCCGTGGTTGTATATCAAAAGGCGGGTATGGCAAATTCCATAGGATCCCTGGCCGTCTCCCAAGCTAGCCAGTCTGACCTCGTCGTCCTATGAAATATTAGCATTGCTCGTACGTCAGGAAAGAAAGTTGGACGTACGGTAATAGTCCCATCCCGTTGACCTTCCAAACTCCCAAAGCCAGCGCCACCAGCTGCATCAGCACATACACTGCCTTGACTTGCAACATTTTGTCCTTTGTCCCTTCACTCTCGAATTTCTCAAATGCCTGATTAGTTGCCACCAGGCCCATGATTGGGTTCTTAAAAGCCATGACAACCATCATGATACTGAATATTTGCAACGAGTTGCCAGACATGTACATCATGATTGCGGTCATGGGAAGTTGTTTGACTGGCGCAAGAGCAACCTCCCAAGCCTTCTTGAGCTTTAGCGTGTCCATTTCTTCGGTCGTCGGAGGGGCGCGGATAGCGGTTTTGGAGGATGCGATTTGCTTCTATAGAGACATTAGATATGGGGGAAGATGCGCCGAGGCGTAAGTAAAGAGCTACCTTGCTTCCTGTCGCCACAACTGAATATCCGGGAGGGTCTGGAATGCCATTTGATTTTGGCTTCGTTATCGGTGGTGTATTCAAATCAACCACCCATTGCGGAGGAGGAGGTGGAGCTGAAGACATAGTCGAAGGTGGATGTGGTGTGAAGCGTAGAGGGTCGAAGGTGAGTTGAGAGTACCTCGTTACTATAGTATTAGCACGAGTACAGTAGTACAACAGCGTAGCGCCTCGGAAACAGTAGTGTCAGCCTCGACGACCCCTGACATCCTAAACCTTCAAACGACGACGGAACGACGACAACTCCCACCTCGAAATATCGTCGACAATAATCCGTGAGTTTCGAGTAATAAATGGATCAATTCCGGCGACACGATCAAGCCTCTCTCTGCCGGTGAAATCGAGATATCGAGACGTGGTGCATGTGATCGCATTCTGTGCCTTGCCGTTAGGATTCTGACAACCTCGTTGGACGGTCTGGGCGAGTGTGTGGGAGGGGTATTCTCATAGATTAGCCCACAATGGCATCAGGCGGGGGAGATGCGAAGCTCTTTGCTAGAGTACGTACCTTTAACTATTCATCTTCATTCCTCGTCTTTGAACAAAGCAAAGGAGCCTTCGGCATTGGTCATGTCATTGTTGCAAGCCTCACTCTGAGCGCGCACTGTGCCGATGAGCAAGCAATACAAGGCTTTCTGGTCTTGCCTGCGCTATAGAGCTTCTTATCTATGTTGCATTCGTCTGCAAACTGTCTAGCAGATGCCTGTTATGTTTCTTCCCCATTATATCCCGCCTTCGGGTTATAGCTATGGAGGTTGTGGCTCACCATACTTTCGTACACCGCAGGGCAAAGTCGCGGAGCTTCGTTTGGAGTTGAACAGCGGCGGAAAGAAGGACAAGAACCATTCAGCAAAGAAGATTGCTCTGAAGAAAATCGTTGCCAATATGACAATGAGTAACAATGATATGGTAGCTTTGTTTCCCGATATTGTTGGTTGTATGGATATACAAAGCTTGGAGATCAAAAAGATGTTGGTTATACAACCCCAGCAGGTGGCATGAGATAATTGATAGCGGTACAGGTGTTTCTTGTTCCTTGTTAACTACGCACGAATGAAGCCAGAAGTGGCTCTTAAAGCTTTACCAACCCTTGAAGCGGTAAGTTATCAATATTGCCTGTTTCCTTTTACATTCTGGCTTAGACTACAGGACATGGACGACTCGAATCCCTTGGTTAGGGCACTGGCACTTCGCACGATGTCATACATACACGTAAGGGAGTTTGTGGAAGCGACAGTACCGCCAACGAAACGACTTTTACGTGACCCGGATCCGTATGTCCGGAAAACAGCAGCTTTCTGTGTGGCTAAACTATATGACCACGACAGACAACTTGTGGAGGCTTCTGATCTGATAGACAGACTTAATTCTATGCTGAGGGATGATAACCCAACGGTTGTCGCGAGTGCACTTGCAAGCCTGATGGATATTTGGGAGAGGAGTGACGCTATTAAACTCACAATTGACTACGGCAATGCTTCAAAGATGGTTCAGATCCTTCCGGATTGTTCAGAGTCAGTATCTTTTTAACACTCAAAACCTATATCTATGCTAACCTTGATAATACAGATGGGGCCAAACATATATTCTGGAAGCACTTATGTCTTACGTCCCTCAGGAGTGCTCTGAAGCATTATTGCTTGCAGAAAGAATAGCCCCACGATTGTCACATTCGAACTCGGCTGTAGTTTTGACTTGCATACGAGTTATCCTCTATCTCATGAATTACATCGCAGACCAAAAACAAATATCTGCGTTATGTCGGAAGCTTTCCCCGCCGCTAGTTACCTTACTCGCTAAAGGACCTGAGGTGCAATATCTAGCTCTCAGGAACGCCCTACTCATACTTCAGCGAAGGCCTGAAGTTTTAAGGAATGATATTCGAGTATTCTTCTGCAAATACAATGACCCAATCTATGTCAAGGTTACAAAGCTTGAGTTAATTTTCATGTTGGCGAATGAGAAGAACATTGAGGAAGTACTTACTGAACTACGAGAATATGCGACAGAGATCGATGTACACTTCGTGCGCAAATCTGTGCGAGCTATCGGAAAACTCGCTATCAAGATCGAGCCAGCTGCAAGACGGTGTATTAACACACTGCTAGAGCTTGTTGCAACTAAAGTCACATACATCGTCCAGGAAGCAACAGTGGTGATTCGTAATATCTTCCGCAAATATCCGAATCAATACGAGTCGATTATTTCGACCCTTTGTGAGAATCTCGATTCCCTGGATGAGCCCGAGGCTAAAGCAGCAATGATATGGGTCATCGGCCAGTATGCGTCAAGAATCGAGAATTCAGACGTCTTACTAGAAGATTTCCTGTACTCATTTGCCGATGAACCAGTCGAAGTCCAACTTGCTCTTCTGACTGCTACTGTCAAATTATTCATCCAACGTCCGACTAAAGGGCAGGACCTCGTGCCTAAAGTTCTGAAGTGGGCTACTGAGGATACAGATAACCCTGATCTGAGAGATAGAGGGTTCATGTACTGGCGCCTTCTCTCGTCGGACATGGCAACAGCTAAGCTTATAGTGATGGGTGAGAAGCCACCTATTACCGCTGAATCTGAAAAGCTTGACCCTGCAACGTTGGAAGAAATGTGCCTCAATGTCGGTACTCTTGCAACCGTTTATCTCAAGCCTGTTCAGCAAGTCTTCCGCTCTGCTCGCCTTCGCCGACTTATGGATAGCCCAGCTCTGCAAAAGCACACCTTACCGACAGCCAATGACCTAGACTCTCAAAAATCGCTTTCCGCTTTCGGTATGGGCGATCAAGCTGCCCTACGGCCACCACAGAATGGAAATCTCGCAGCTGCTGTGGATGCTGCAGGTAAGAAAACCATTTCTCCTGTTTCGTGTCCCTAAACTGCCTCACGACCCCAAGCGTGTCTCATGACTCTATCCCCATTCTTTGAGAAGGTCACAAAACTAACCTGTTGCAGATGAATTCTTTGCCGGCGTAGGAACACAACAGATGGCAAATATGCATATTAACGGGGGTCACGACGACGGGTTTGGAGGATCTCCGACTGTAGGTAGAGGAGAGACGCAGTATGTAGTTAATCAGAATGTTCCGGAGCAGGTTTACCAGGTGAGCATATTTCCTTGTTTGTTTCCTCGAGACGCTGTCTTACAACGCCGAGAGGGCGTTCATGTGTCATGACTCTTGTTCTTGCTATTTGACAAATCCATGTACTAATTTGATGACCAGCCTGCCATTGGTGGAGGTTCAAATGGAGATTTACTTAGTTTCTGATGAGGATAGTAGGATGTGATGCGTATTGACTGGCAACGTTAGCGAGCATATGGAGGGTGTCCTGGGTAATGAATTTGAAAATTTCAAAACGTAGATTGTGATACTGGTATTGAGTGAAGTATGAATAAGCCAGAAGGGGAAAAGATCATATACACAAGAAAGCAAATGGGCGCACAAGCGAGCAATCCAGAAAACCTAAGGTCATACACCATTTAACAATTTATTACGGGATTGCTATGCTACAAGAAGACAAAAGAGAAGCAATCTGTAAGTCTACAGCAGGGTATAAGAACGACTACCAGCCCCTCCGCAAGCCATGCTGAATTCCATATCCTCTGTACGCCCCCAAGACAAACTATCATCCCTAAGATGTTACAGACGAAACGAAGCCCGCTCGCTCCAGCAAACAGACAAATGAAATACCTAAGCAGCTTCCGCCATAATCTGTTCTCCTTCATCTAACATCTCAGTAATCTTCCCCAAGTTCTGAATCATGCTTCTTCCTTGGCCAACCAGGAGCAGCTTCTCTGCATTGGCAGGTAATCCAAGATATGTGGGTGGCTCTCTCTCTGGCAGCTTCTGGACCCATGCCATGAAATCCTTCTGCGATGTCTCACTCGGTACAACCAATGGTTCATCACCATCGACGAGCTTGTGGCCGATATCGTAGGCCGAGGGCGTAAGCACGTTGCTAACAAGTTGTGTAAGGAGTGCAAAATCACCCTCATCATCAATTTTACCACCATATGTCTCGGTGACCAATGTGCGGATCATATCCCAGGGAAGGTTTTGAGGATTCACATTTGATCGTCCTTGAGCAACTGTCTCAACCCAGGTGTCAACAATGAAAGCGGAACATTCGTACTACCAATACAGTTAGCTCGGGACGTAGATTAGGGTGCCCGTATTTACTCACGTCGCTATCGTTAAACTCCCAGAAACCTTTCCATCCCAAGTTAGGGGCATAACGCAATCTCTCCTGAACCACGGCATGCAAGAAAGACAGGAGCAGGTACAATCGAGCTCTTTCTACTGGTGTCTTTGTAGCTCTGGTGGATAAGGATGACATTGAGTCTTTCATATTGGCCCTGACCCCAGCAGGTTGCTCGTACATCAATACACGGGAGGCTCTCAAGAGGTTGACAGGGATCTTGGGGCTTGACTCCATCGACAGGAATAATCTGAAGTCTGCATGCGGCTTGAGAGACTCCATTCTTTTCTCAAGACTCTGCAGCCATTGTGGCGCCAGATGAACGTTCTTAATGAGAACCCAGGAACCGATTGCAGCTGCATTGCTGATGGCCTTGTCTGCGCTGGCCGGTCCCTCGTTTGATCCCATAGCAATATTGGTGCAAGTTGTACGAGTGCGCTCAACAAGTGTATCAACCTTGTAGCTTGCATCAAAGCCCGGACTTGAACATAATGCAATTGGTTGACTTGAAGAAACCTGATCAACAGTCTGTTTCAAATCCTCTGTAGTGTCGAAAAGGCCAGAACCAAATACCGTAGCGACGAAACGTTCGGCAGCTGGGACGAAACGATCAAGTCTAAAAAGCTTAGTTAGGAGTAGAGATTGAAGCTCTTGATCACGCTTCTCCATGTTATCATCCCAGATCTGAGGTACGAAGTTCTCGCCAGTTTCCTCAGATACGAAACGATCCCAGGCCTCAGAAGATATATCATCTAATTTTCCTTTCAGTATAGGTAACCGGGACGCTCTGGCAATAACTTCCTCTCTTTTCTGTGGCTCGGTAGAAACGTCAGTGCCATCTATGCTGTCATCCAAGATGACATCAATCAAAGTCTTATCCATTTTGTATGGTGCAGCTTGGGCAAGAAGCATCGCCAGAGTGATGCGATCTTTTTGTAGAAGGCCAAGAGACGTGCGTTGATATGTGGTGACAAATAGTTCTTCAATGATGATATCTCGTCTAATATTGTGATTTGTCTCGTTTAGCAAGCGTTTGCTCCGCAACACAGAATGGAAAATATCGAGAAAGTATTGCAGTGAGAATTGATAGAAGTGGTTGAGATAATGCAATTGCTCCAAAACGGCAAAGACTGCACTGCACGACCGGGCAATGACGTTGTATTGTAAGGTGATTTCATCCACCTCTGCCATAACACCTTCAGTATTGCTCATCTTGATGGAGATCTCTGCAGCTTCTTTCTTCAATGTCTCAAGTGTCTCTATAACATTGTCGTCGTCAAGGATATTGCCACGCGATTCGTTCAGAGCCTGCAAAAGTCGCTTTTCTAGCTGCCGCAAGTGAATCTTGAATTCGCCTTGTAACTTGATTAAATTTGATCTCCTTTCGTCAACATCAGGTCGTTCAGACTTAAGGACTTCGCTCAGTGACTGGGTTTGTAAGCTGCTCTGTGTAACCGTGAAGTTGACGAAGGTAGTCCGACTACAAATATCTGGCGGGAAAGTAGCAGATGGATCTCTGGTTGACAAGTATATCTTGAATGCAGGTGAGAAGTCAATCTCTTGCTTGCCTAGTTGAATCAGAACACGACCACCGGTTTTCTGATACTCTTTGTTGAGAACATGGTTCAAGATGGGATCCAGATATTCAGCATCCTGGATAAGGATAGGGTTACCAAAACGCAGTGAGCTCTCCAGTTGCTTCGTAAAGGAATCGTCCAAAAAGCTGGTTACGGTCAGACGTCTTTCCATGTTCTGCTTTTGAAGGAACTCCGTAACACGCCCCGAAGGATCAATGATCAGCGGATACCGGTTAAACCGCTTCAAAACGATGGCATTCTCGGTGCATAGATCATCCACCGGCAAAGAATTCTCTTGCCATCCGAGACGCTCATCAGCTGTTGAGAGATATTCTGTGACGGGATTGTGCTGCTTGTAGTTGATGCCAGATAAGTGAAGCTGATGAAGCCAATCATCCATCATATTCTTTCGGAATTGCTGATCGTAAAGCCCACTGTACGCAAGGAAAGCTGCAGCGACGAGAACGTCGCCCACAAGGGTGCCAATTTGGGTTTCAAAAGACTTGCTACCCTCTTCCCAACGAACTCTCTCAGAAGACAAGCTGTCAAGAAGTCGCACACTGCGGTCGACCTTAAATTGCACGCGAGACATCTCAGTCTTAATGGCTTGGGTTTCACTAATTAACGCTGCATACTCTGTCTTGTACGTTGCAATACTTTGTTCGAGGGCGATGACAGTGTTTTCCACAGCTTGGGCCTCTGCTTTTGTTTGTAAGGCTTCTTCCGCGAGCTGGTCTACTTCCTCTCTGAGAGGTCCTACACGATCAAGAATCTCAGAGTAGAAGACTTGGGCTTGAACCCACTGCACAAGAGGACCGCAAGCTTTACTAGAGCGCATCGCTTTTTCGTAGGTAAAATCTTCGTTAGATAGGAATTCATTACGCATCTTGATACGAAGGCTCTTGGTCATCTGGCGTTCGTTATCGTAATTAACAATACTCGCAATGAAGTCATCTCTCCGTACTATGCCTTGGATGGCTTTCCAGTTATCGATTTTGTGGCCAAGAAGTGTGCAGACAGATTCGAGTGCTAGCTTGACACCAAGAGGAGGATTACCCATAGCTTTCAACTCTGTGAGATGCTGTTTCTTGATAGACTGCACGCTTTTCTGAGCTTCAAGTACAGCGGGCTCAGCGTTGTCTAGATCTTTCTGGACCAATTCCCGTCGCTGGTTAACTTGGACCTCTTGTATCTCAAGAGCTGCTTGTATTTCAAGAGATGTGGCTTTACGTTGTTCCGCTTCACGTTGGTCTGCAACCATGCGTTGCAACTTCTCGTTGGCCTCGGCATCTTTGCGCTCTAACTGGCCCTTCTTCTCAGCTAAACTCTTACGAAGATCGCTGACTTTCTCGACAGTATCTCTTAACTTTTCCAACCCAACATTTAGATGGCGCTGTTGTTCCTCTAAATCCTCACGCTTCTCGTTGTATAATTTGACGTATTGTGCGACGAAGTCAAGGAAATGCCTTGGAGTAAGATAAGTGACTCTTCCTTGTTGCTTCAAAAGCTTGACATTGAAACGGTGGAGTGAGTAGTGAATGTATACCATGGAATTTATAACAGCCTCACGATGAGTCGCTGGAAGATTGAGGTCTCTGTAAGCAACGGGTATACTATCCGGCGCAGTAAAATTCGGACGATCAAGGTCAACCTTGTGAGTTAATTCCATTCCAACTTGGAAAAGGGCTTGATCTGACCAGTCTCCAAACCAATTCAATACGCAACGATTGAAGAGCGCTGGACTCGTTGCAGCCTTGGAGGATAACCCACCCTCAGGTGGGTTCATTGTGAAAACAACGTGCAGATTCTTGACAATCTGTTGCGTGAACCATTTGTACAACTCTTCCTGGGAATCTAGGAGAAGCCCTTGTTTTTGAGCACCTTCTTTGCAAGCTGTCATAAGTGACGCGAATTCATCGCCCTCGAAGAGACCAGGAACCTCGGCATTTGCCAACAAAGTATTCATCCTTTCGAGGAATCCGGAATCCAGAACATTAGCCTCGTCCATGATAAAGCATATCTTCTCGCCTTTACAGCCACAACGGCGGAGCACATCCCGAAGATCCTCGTCGAAATCCTCGCCTGAATATTTCCCATGTACCTTGATTTGGAAGACCTTCAATCCATTCATCCAGGCTACGAAACGGGACAGTGTTGTCTTCCCACTTCCGCTGACTCCAATCAAAATGAGATGACCTTGAGGTTGTCGAAACACACGATCAATACGGAGGACATGCTCCAGGACATCGTTGAAAAGAATGAGTGGGACATCGACTTCTTCTTCGCAGAAAGTCTTTAGTCTAGCCTTAACGAAATCGCGTAGCTGTTCTCGATCGACAGGAACATAGTTCTTAGAAAGCCAGTTAGAGAAAAGGATAGGGCCACCTAAGGCCTTGTCTTCTTCAATTGTGGGAAAGTGGTCAAGTGCAATGCGCCGAACGGCATCATCTGTCCATTTTCTTTCATCCTCTGCAACAAGACGATCTTGGAAAAGTCGAAGAGCCTCATGTGCCCATATACGAACCAATCCTTCTACAGATAGAGTTTCCAATGGCCGGATGGCCTCATAGATACCCCGCACCCATCTGGTAAGCTCACGAGGACTGTAGACATAATGGGGTTGTATCTTGGGAGTGAATCTTTGCTGTGATTCTAAGTAGAACTGCACCATTGCTTTCGTTAGAGACTCAGAGTAGCCCCTAAGAGATGGCACGATCTTCAGCACCGCATTACTGAATGTGCCATAAATTTGTTGTAGGGACAACTCTCCAGGATAATCGACCATGATGAGCGGCGCGTGTCGTAGGAATCGTGGTCCTAATGGAGTTCGACCAGCGTCTGTGGGCGGGTTGCAGGCTCCTACGAACTGAATACGGTCGAGCGTGACCCATGTTTTATCAGATGTGCGCCAGAAACCATTTTGCTCTACAAGCTGCCGCAAAAACGAAATGGCTCGCTGCGTTCCATATTTGTCAGGTGCGGGCAAGTTTATTTCGTCACAGAAGAGAACAAGCCATCTGCCAATCTGCGTGGGTGATAGCATAACTCCGTTTAGTGTCTTTTTGTACTCGCAGTATTGCTCAAAGGTCTTGATGAGTAGGTCGGGGGTTGTGGCACTAGAGAAGTTAAGACCGACAACTTCCATGTTAGGAAGCTTGCGTAGAGCACTGAAAAGCGTCATGGTCTTTCCAGAACCTGGAGGACCACAAAGAAGTAAAGGCTTGTGCTCCGCGAGCCAAGAGTACAAAACATCCTCATGTCGAACAGTATCCAGAGTTGGAATTACGACATCGGTCTGAGTTATTGAGTGGGTATTTACTTCAATCGTTGGGACTTGGTTCTGCCATGATGTCCATTCGGCCTTCGGTAGAGTGACATCGTAATCAATGAGAGAGCCATCTCCGAGAACTGGGGATCCAAAAGTGGCAAGTCCTGCAAGGCAGTCACCATAGCTTTTACGATCACCAAGAGGACAGTCTCCAGTAAAGGACCAGACCAACGCCAGTAAGAGCTTCTTAGCAACGTAGGACTCCACTTGGTCTGGATCAAGCGGAAAGTCAACGTGCTGTGCATTATAATCAATGATATCCCGCACACTCTTATTAAGAAGGGAGAATAGCGTAGTTAAGACTCGAGCAACAGTAAAGTCCATAATGTGATTGAAAGCCTGCGCACGTTCCAGGGCATTGACGATGAAGTCGTCTGTGGTCAAGAAAACATGTAAAAGATCTGCTACTTGTCCTTGAAGGGCAAGGGCTTTGGCAGCTGTCTGTCCAGTTGCTACGGCATCTTCATCAAGATCTTCGAAAGCGGCCTTTCTTAGGGTGTCCAAGTAATTAGATACCATCATATTAGACGTTACTGTATCTTCGCTGAACCAAACCATACCGCATCGACTAACTGTTGCTAGTGTGGCGTATTTCAGTGTCTCGACTTCAAACATAATTCGAACATTCGAAGGCAGATTAAGACGCTCGCCGTTAGGCAAAGTGAGCAGTTTGTTGTCATCAAGAACACTGTTCAAGTTCTCTACCCATTCAGGATCCACATCTCCATCAAATACAATCCAGTGGCGCTTAGACTCCTCACCACGCAAATTATCGACAATTTTGCGAAGAATGCTTGTGAACAAGCCATCTGTCCATTCTCGAGTAGTCGAATCCAAATTTCCATAGAGAGCTTCCTTTGACATAACTTTGGAGTCGATAATGTGGCATACGCCTTCCACGCCTTCAACTTGCTGAAGAGCTTGCAATAGGACTTTCCAAGCTAAAGACTTTCCTGATCCAGAATTGCCAACCATCATCACACCATGATGGATGCCTTGTATCTGATAGAGCTGGAGGACTTTGGTCATCCATGTATCATTGACCACCAGATGCTTCTCGGCAGCAATGCTGCGGATGGCGGCTTGTAGTTCCTCTAAGCTAGCTGGAACATAATCGACTCCAGGGAACGACTCAGCTTCAATAATCCTCATGATATCCACATCGCTCCTGATCAGCTTAGGAGCGATAGTTTCGCGTATACTCTGGACGATAATCTGGGGTTCCACCTCTTCTTCAGGCCCAAGATTGCCATCAGTCTGAGCAAGACGAGCACGCTTCAGACCACCGGAACTGACCAGTACACTCTTCAAAGCTCGCAAACCAAAGTCGTAATGTGCCTGCTTTGAAAGCTTCGTTGAGCAACGATCGAAAAATGGTACAGTCTGTTTTGAAAGCTGCTTGGCCTGGTTGAAGCCTTGCGAGTAGAGCATAACCTCGGCGATAAGCTCCTTATCGGGCTTGGACATAGCAACACTTCGAAACAATTTCTTGAGATTGTCGGGCAGATTTGATCGACCAGCATATCCAGGATTCATTGTGATGAAAAGGCCGGTATTCTGGTTAACACATAGTTGCCGTCCAACCAATTCAATTTGAGATTTTGGATCATCAACGCCTTGCTTCAAACCCAGCTGTATGTTCTGGACCTGTTGTGATACAGCAGACAGAATTCGTTCTTCCAGTCGATTGAATTCATCAAAACATCCCCATGCTCCGACCTGGCAGATGCCAAGGAAGATACGCCCCATGGCCTGGAAATCGAATGTGTCGTCGCAACAAAAGACGAGTGTAAAGCGGCCAAGCTGAACTCCTAGTGCCTTCACAGATTCAGTTTTTCCGGTACCGGCAGGTCCATACGGAGAACCGCCGAGTCGCTGGCAAAGGGCTTGTGTAAGTGTTAAGAAGCAGCGATCTGTGAGTGGCGTGCGAACAAGCCGTTCTGTTACACCCAAGTATTCGAAGCCGTAAGCAAGCTTAGCATTCGCCATCTTAATATGAAGACGCTGCATGAAGTCACCTTCAGCCTTGTACACATACTTCATCTGCAAGAGCCATAGATAATGGTTCGGCGTCGAAGCATTCAGGTTGATAAGCTTCTCGATGACATCGCGTTGGTGAACACATTCCGTAATCAGTTGCTCGCATGTCTTCCTCAATATTGGGTCAAGGTCACCAAGGACCGTAGATGCCAAGAGGCGGAGCACCTTGACTTCTTGGTTGTAAAGGCTTTCTAGCGTTGAACCACCAGCTTCCAGTGATTTTTCGATGGCCGAAGTCCAGACTGCCTGGGTGGCCAGAACCACAACTTGACTGGGGAATGCGTTGATATACTCATTCAACGCAGTAGAATTCACTTCATCCGCGGCAAATAATGCCTCGTATTGCTCCACAGCTTCTGCAAGTAGTTCCGCGAGGGTTGACTTCATGCTACTCTCTAGCAGTGCCAACCAATCATTGATCTTTGGAGTTTTGATGAGAGAGATCTCTTTCTTCAGTCTTACTTCTTCACCTTCTTTTGACGTGAAACCAGATATTAAATGGTCCTCATCCATGATGAGGCCTGACAATCCAGCAAACATCTTCTTGAAGTGTTTCGCAATTCGAAGAGTGTCGTTACTATTTCCAATAATTTCCAATAAATCCTCATCACCAACGAAGTAGAACCGTGGGAATGACACGCGCTCTCTTTCAAGGTATTCACCCAGAGCTTTTTGGATTTTGTTTAAAAGCTCGGCGAGACGTTCCAGCGATTTCTGAACACCTGAGATATTTAGGACGTCCAGGACGAAGGGCTGTTTGTAGACTTTCTTCATAACTGCAAAGAATTCTGAGTTTATGTTTTGAAACCTCGATGACTCAATAGGCAAGAGATGTTTGATGTCTGCATTTCCAGTGAACACTCCTTCAAGGTACACCCACTGACGTTGAACATCAATCCACACATCGAAGAGTACGTGGACTCGATTGAGCTTATCTTCCCACGATGATGCCTCTTCTTCGAATTCTTTGTAGTACGGAGAGTGCCTCATTGCTTGGAGTGAGTTGAGGTTTTCACTACACTTTGCGAACAGATCGTCCCAGCCTCGGATAAGTCGACACTTGTTTTGATAGTTGACGAGATCTAGCGAGTAGCTTGTCCATATCTCTCGAACTTGCTTCAGAAATTCTTCCAGGGCCATTTCTCCTTGTGCTTGTGCAATGATGTCACGGATAACCACTTCACTAGCAGCAAGGTTGAGATCCCATACATCTCCGAGTGTCATTGACATAGGCGAATAGCGCTTGCCGGGCTTGAGCGCTTTAAATATCTTATTCCAATGACGGTCTCTAACAGCCTCGGACTTCAAATCGCCGAGGATTGGATTGACTTTGAGGAATTGGCGGAGCACATTCTGAATGTGCTCAAAGGCAGCATACTGTCTCATACGACTAGGCATCTCCTTCGTCATCTTGATAAGCCCATCAATCTGAGAACGCAATTTCCGAGGCTGCACACTAGTCCATAGTAATTCTCTCAGATCATTTAAGCTCTTCCAGATGGTAGAAAGAGCAGCCCATACTGATTTGAAGTCTTGAACCTCTTCGAGAATAGCTGCAAGAGCTGTATCTGGACTCGCAGGAAGGTCCAAAGCCTCCTTTGCTTTGGAAACCATCTCAGACTCCTCGTGGAGCCTGGTAATTCGATCCTCGAAAGAAGACAAAGTAGCCGAAGCGACATCTGGAGCAATAGTACCTGATACAGGTTTCTCCTCATTCCACTGGAAGGTGATCTCAGCAATTTTGTCTCCAACAACCTTGTCCTCCGCAGTTATCTTGGCCCGGAGTGCATCAGTTTGATCTTGAACGATCTTCGCCTTCCTAGTAAGGATTTCGTTAAGAGCTGTCCATTCCGAATCAATTTGTTCGACAGCTAGCCAATCTGCTGGAAATTGATATCTTTGGCGCACCAATGTTGTCTGACCTTGACGGAAGGTCTGTACTTCTGGTCCCCAGGCCTTGACTTTGCGCTTACAAGTCTGAACAATTGTAATAAACTGTACAGCCTGTGCCGTCGAGCTTGCTTCTAAAGACTGTTGTTCCAGATCACGTCGTGCCTTCTCAACCTCTGCATAAACTTCACGCACACGCGTACCAAGGCGACCAGCAAACTTTGTGAGTATTTCGTGCTGCCACTGGTCGTATTTGGCATTGACCTTAGTCTGTACTTGATCATAATCGATGGTGAGATGACCAAATGATCTGCTGACCTCAGTGGTGTCAAACGTCGCACGAGACTTTCTAATTTCTTGGAGCAGTTGTAACCACTTCGATAACTGTTCACCAAGTATCTCATAGACTTGGTCAGATTGTAGATCCCACAAGGATTGGAATTGAAGCCATTTATCGATGTATCCACTGATTTCCTGCAGTTTCATTTCTATGCTGGTGTACACACGAGATAAGCTGTCTGCACAATATCCAGGCAAATCCGTGAACCGAGCTTCGGCATCACTTCGAGTTGTCAGTGTCATCTCATATCGTGAAGCTTTGATCTTTCGTAAGTTGCACACAACGCCGAGCCACTCATGGAGCTGCGAAAACCAACTAGCCTTTGCAAACTCTAGTGGCGGATCCAAGTAGATTACTTGATTGCGCATCGATATCTCGTGCACAAGACGCTTGAGGGTTGGTTTCTGCTCTATAGTCATGTCCCCGACAACACTGAGATGTTTACGTCGGCTGTCGTCGTTTACACCTTCTGATCGCTCATTCTCAAATGTTTCGATCCAAGAATCAATGGCTGTACGTAATCTTGCGAGTAAAGTCACCTTAATTCGTTCGTTCATCTGTCGAACCCAGTAGGCGAGATTAACATAATTCTCCAAATTTAGTTTATCCACAGCCATTTGAATAGTTTCCAATTGCGACTGGAAAGCCGAGGCATCATAGGAACAAGACTCCAGATCCGCAAGAGCTTTTTGGATCGTTACATTGATCGTTGCTAGGGTAGTGGTTTTGCTCTGTAGCAGAGATACGGACGCAGCGAATTCGCGAATGAATTGGACGTGCTTGCTCTCGCTCCGACCACTAACATGGTCAATTGCGCCATTAGAAATATATGGAGTTTGCTTGATGTGAATGTCAAAAGAATGAACGAATGACTCCCATTTCAAAGGAACCCCTTTAGAAACTAGAGCTTGGACCTCGTTCTGATATCCACTTAAGAGAATGGCAACATCTGCCATGTTTGCGATCTGACGATTGGTCTGAGCTAAGGTCCGAACGCTCTCCATTAAACTAACAGCATAAGGGTATACTCGCTTTGCTTCCTTCGAAATATTGTTGATTTGGTGCGGGACTGCAAAATTGAGCCAAAGTAGATTGCGAGTCTCCTTAAAGAGTGCGATGACCTGGGGGTCAAAGTTAACGGCTAGTTCAAGGGCATTATTCTGCGCTCGAATCTTGTTAATGTTAAAAAGCCGTCCAGCAATAGAAATCTGTTTTCTCTGTACGTCATGTAGCCAAGCCTCGAAGATCGGGCGTGTTTCGAGCTTTTTACGGAAAAGATTACTTTCGCTCTGTAGCTTCTGGCCTTCCGAGTGAAGAGCCCAATCGTTTCCAAGCACATCCTCTACCTTTTTCATGTAGCCATCAAGTTGTCGCTCAATCTGTCGGGCCCAGATGATTGCTCCAGAGACTGGGGGAAGATCTCGAAGTTGGGCCATTGCGTGGGCTTCCGAATGGCCATATTGCTGCTTGAACCGTTCGTGTAACGATGAGATGTCGTGCTTCACATTATCGATCAGCTGTGACTGATACTCGGTGATAGCACCCCTAATCTTCGGGCGAACGAACAGGGCGTTGAACTTTGAGAAAACACGAAACATCTCATTGGCGTTCTTTGCTGTTGCAAGCCGGTCACGAAGTCGAGCTATAATGGAATTCTCCACTCGCGATGTGCGCTCATTGTAAGTAATCTCGGCTTGCACCCAAGTCTGCGTTCCTTCTGGGGTAACGTCGAGCAAGTCGACATTGTTAAGTGCCGCCCATGCTTGCTGAACTTCCTCAACGGCATCAACATCACCCATCTCTTCAACAAGAATTACACCGTTGGTAGTAGTACCATCAGTCAAACCGTTCGATTCGCCCTTCGGGCCCAAAACGTTGACTATAGTGTTTTGCAACTGCTCGTGATTTTCCCGGAAAGTAGCAACATACTTCAACCGAGCCTGCAATTCAGCGTGCTTGGGCAGGATCTTAATCGGGATAAATTTCTCATTCCTACGCCGAGTAACTTCTCTTGCTACATTGGTGAACTCCTTAACATTTTCTTCCCATGTTCTAAAGATTGACTCGGCCGACGCCATGAGGTTCTTGAAGTCTCTGTAGTCTAAGTGCATCAAAGATCGACCATGTAACAGGCTATGGAGTTGGGTATCCAAGTCCGCTGAAATTGACTCAACTAGCGGCAAGGCTCGGCGAATAGGATATGGACATATGCGGAGCTTCTTGTTCAGATGGCCGAAGATAAGGCCAATGGCATCCTCAATTTTGACCAAAGATGTTGCCGACAGTAATTCGTCCAAAGGAAAATCTCGCATTAACTGGTTATATTTCTGAACCTTGTCCATGGCCTCTTTAAGACCGGTGTCTGCTGAGAAACTGACAGTGGCTTGGAACCGTTTTGCGGTCCGAAGAATTTCCATTGTAAGCAAAACACCGCTGCTGCGCAGTTGAACTTCAATGCCTTCTAACGATGATTCCATGGACAACCAGAAATTGATCTCCTGTGTGGCCGTCCCACTCTTGGCGTCTCTCGACATTTTTGTGATGGCCTGTATTGACTTAATCCAGCCATTAACATTTGATTGTAGAGTGTTGAGAAAGGTGCTGTCTTGCAATAAAGCTTCGGGAATGAGCTCTGGAGATGGTTTCACGTTCCGGGCTGCTGCTTCCTCCAACGCATTTTGGACCATGGGATGCAAGGGCAAAATCAAGTCGGGAATTTCAATGTTTTGCTGAAGATGTAATAAGCTCAACTCCAACTCTGCTATCCTCTTCTTGGTTACAGGAATTCCGGTCTTTGCCTCCACATCGGATCTTCCACGGGTACCATTTGTCGTCGGCTGTGTCTTGGTGTAGGCATCAAAATATGGCGCCAGCGCTAGGTGAACAACAGAATGTAAAATTTCGAAGGGAGAGACGGGGGCAGCGTTTTGTCCGCTTCCAGTATTAGCCACGCCGGGCAGGTTTATCATTTGTATTTGGGAGGATATGGGTATCGAAGGATCTATGGGTTGAGGTCGTTTGAGAAATGCAATCGAGGCAGCTGTGGAAGGGGAGAATGAAATATCGGCGGCAAGATTATAATTGTACATCGTATGGTCTGTTGGTCTTAGCTTCTATTATATCCATCTATCATGGGAGAAGAGAAGAGACATACTGGATCCGTCAAGTACACCATTTGTGCCATCGGCAGATGCAAATTCCTTGATCACGTAGAGCGCAACCTGAGATTCGCCTGAGAACCGTGTGCATCTTAAGATAGTGTCAGGGTATCTTGACTTTGACAGTAAGCTTCCAGTGTTCTCGAGGTCTTTTCTTGTGGCACCAAGGGTAATTTCAAGGACAGCAGCGAGATGCTCAACCACCAAAGTCGGATCTATGGTTGGCAAGCCATTTGTAGATGCCCCGTTCGATGAGATGGGCGACGGGGAAGAGGTGGGAGTAGGAACATTAGGGAGAGCCAGGTCGGCCATGGCTGTTATCGAACTATAAAGTCGATTTCATCGCAGAAAGATTCGTATACGGGTCAGTGAACCTCCGGGCTAGATCTAGTGATGCGGAAGGGATACTAGACTTGATGGTTGTTGAAGAAGTGTAGAAGTTCTGGAGTTGATTTACTTTCAAGTGTAATTATCAGCCAGGGGTTCTCGTCGCGACGCATAGACGCGATCTGCCATTGCACGTGCGATGGAGCTAAAGCAAGGGAACTCCCGTTGGGCGTTGGGCTCTTCAAGCCTCCGAGCCTTCCTCCAAAAAAAGGCTGATTATTAAAACCTCAGCTCAGATCGCTCAAGTGAAATAACAAGATCGCTAAGATATTTGAGCCTTTGAGTCTAAATCCATTGCGTCGGCTTTTATTCTAAGCTTCGCTTTACAGTCCTCCTTGCGGATATAGTTGACATTTATGACCTGACATTCTGGACTCACTATTGACCTTACGACGAAGAGTCAAGTTTTCTATTCCCCTATTTCAGTAAAACGTAAATTAAAACCACTAACTAATTTGTACTTTCATGTTTTCTGGCCTTATGATAACAGCATCTATCTCTTCTCCTCTAAAAAGTGTTTCAAGCGATTCGCCCTTTGCTCCTTCGTGTGTAGGGTAATCTCAATTCTAGGTATTACCATGGTAGTCCCTTTGGGCGTTAAAGCTACAGTATGAGTTGGTAAAAGTTGAATAACGAATTTTGTTTCAAGGTATCCGCAATTGTACTTCCTTATATAGCTACATAAGAGAAGCCTCGATTTTTAGTGTCAAGCCTTGGGACTTAGTCAAAAAAAACAAAAATGAACTTCTGACAATGAGACGAATTCAGTTCATGTTAAATAGGTATTAAGAGAAACAACACGTCCAGAAGACAGATATGAGTTGATGGGGAGTAGATAAGCAACGTCCTAAGAAAATAATAAGATGAATATCCCTGCCTGGTCCAATCGCTCAAAATAGCGTTAACTTGTGAAGAATTCTACTGGTTACCAACCGAGGAACTCACTCTTACAGCTCATATTTCACCAGTCCAAAGAAAGATGCAGCACCTTTGGCTAATAGTCTATTTCTCATCATGAAAATTACATGTTGGCGCTCTTGCTAGCGCTCGCTTGGCTGCGATGATGCCTCATAATCGCAACAGTAGGTATACAAATTACACGGAACAGGTTGAATTGAAAAATGCGCCGTTCATGCTGATGTACATAGAGCCATATGTCGGTTAAAAAGCATTTCTACCTTCTATAGCTCTTGAGACTGTGGGGGGATTCGGAGAAAGTGTTGAGGTATGGGAGGATGCATGGAAAGGAGTGGAGGAGTGGGCGATGTAGAGACAGTCCTAATCGAGGCCAACACTTGGCATTCCACTGTCAGAGCCTGGACCTGCTCCAAATGGGCCAACGTTCAAGCTTGAATCAAGAGCTATCATTTCGGCAAGAATATCGAGGACAGGCTATCTCCCATGTCAGTCATATACTCGAAGGAAGGTTTCAAATGTTGCAGTACCTTTGGCACAGTCTTGTCATAGATTGTAATCAAGTCCGATGGTTGGGGGTAGACTTTCAGTGCCTTGTAGAAGCAAAGAGCGGCCTCAATATTGTCGGTACCTAAATAAATTAAGAGGGTCAGCACAGCTGCTCGCGTGCTGAGGGGGAAGAGGTGCAATACCATCGGAACTCAACCCTTCTCCTCTAGCAACTTCCTGCATAAAGTATGCTTCCTTCTCCTCGACATCCGTAGGGAAACCTTCATCCTTCGCCTCTTGAAGTGCATCCCGGATAGCCTGCCTTTGTCTTGTTGTGTGAGCTTCAGCCTCTTCCTTCGCAGCACGCGCTTGTCGTTTCGATTCCTTCTTTAATTGTTTTCTGAAGTTTGGGTCTGTTCTCCGGCGGTGATCAAAGTAAACGGCATATGCTACATAGAAGGCATGTCAGAAATTATCTCTGAAAGCTGAGTCTCGAGTATCTAACCAACGAGACCTGTTGCGAAAGTGCCCACAGTGGCTGCAACAATAGTTGATGTTTGGACCATATTGGCAGTTGATGAAGATGGTGTGTCGAGGAGGAAAGGCGAAAGATAGCGCAAATGCCGAGAGCTACCTGTAGTTGAATGGGTTGACTGCAGGAGCTTGAGCTTGATGGAGCTTCTTTGGATTATGTCGACGGCACCTGGGCAGTTTTTACTCCGTAGAATTTAAGTTACACTTCCTGCCTTAGTATTCAGGCACTAAAGTATGATCGTGCTTTCCGCTATTCGCGTTGAAACGCTGGAGCTTGACACAGTGACGCCTCTCTATAAACTTGAACTTTCCCTGCCATTGACTCTCCGGTAGAGTCTTGCGTGCGAAGATGTCTGATGAGAAGAGCAAAGGAATTTCACTCCGAACCAAGAGGAAAGGCCGTCCAACAATAAGCGCACCAAAGCAGATATCAGGTCCTGTACTGCAGAATGGAGATGATCCTCGGAGTCGAGGGGGAACGTCCTCATTTGATGCCCCTCGACAAAGACCGCCACAACGACCACCAGTAACTGGCGGAAAGGTACAACTCAGATTGTTTTACTTTTATAACCCAGGGTGCTGTCATGTTATATACTTTGCTAACTAAGGGCACAGCAGACGTCAGATCTCGTCAAACGTCGTTATTCCACCCGCTTCAATAACTTGCCCTCCGACTTCGACGCAACTGCTCCTCCTATTCCTAACCTATCAAACCTCTCGAATCAGTATGCTCCAGCTGCAAGTCGTGGCCGAGGTCCATCGCCTGCAAAAAGCAATGGACTGGCTGTTGATCAAAAAGCCTTGAGGGATCCAAATTTAAGACCGGAACAATATATTGCCAACCTGTTGGGCGATGCTTCGGAACAAGACATCGAAGATTATCAACAACAACTAAGAAAGATGCGCAGTCGAACGTCAACTGACCTCCAACAGAATGTGTACCAGAACAGGACTCAATTCATCAAAATCAGTAAGGAAGCCGAGAAGCTCAAAGGAGAGATGCGTGCCTTGCGAAATTTGATGTCTGAATTGAAAACAAATACAACTGCACTGAGAACTGCATCTTCCCAAGGACCGACAGCTCCCGATGAATTTGAAACTGGTTTGCCTTCAACCTTGAGTAAAAGGGACAAACGAAGCTCGGTGGCTGATCGAACTGCAATGTGGAACTCACAACTTCAGGTAATAGCTTGACCTTTATTATGCATATAAATATTAATTATACGTAGGCATTATGGAAAACTGTCGAGGGTTCTCAGAAATTCTTACCTGCTCTGCCAGGCCGCCATGTTGTACAGAATGCTGGCCTCTGGATAGAGCTTGACAACGCTACGTGGAAGTCTCGCCGAGCCATGCAGATCATTCTTTTGAATGACCACCTCCTTGTAGCCTCTAGGAAAAAAAGAAAGGTCGAAGGGTCTAGCGGTGCTGACCCTCGGCAAGCACCGTCCAAACTTGTAGCAGACCGCTGCTGGCCTTTACTTGATATTGAAATGGTGGATCTGGCAGGAACCAGCGAATCAGCTAGTACGCGAAATAAAGTGGCCGATGCAATCATGATCAGAGGCGTTGGCCAGGAATCGTTCACTTACAGAACCGAAAAACCTGACGATAACGATAAAACCTCATTGATGATGAATTTTAGAAAAGCTGTGGAAGAGCTCCGAAAAGGGCTTAGGTCGGAGATGGAGACCAGCAACAAAGCCAAAGAAACCATTAACTATTTTGCCTCGCGGGATCCTGGATTGCTGAAGAAGACAGAGCTGTTGGAGACCCTGTCTGATATCAAGGACATGCTGATCGAAGTAGATGGCAAACAACAGAATCTTCGCTGGGTAGAAAGTCAGGTAGATGAGCTTGATATAGACATTGCTCTTCAAAGATTCGACGCTGCTGTGCTGCGTGTTGAGAAGCTCAACTCCCTTGCGAAAGGTCTCAAAAGCAACCCTGTTGCACAAGATTTCATCACCTTCAAGGCTGATGAGAGGGCAACTAAATTAGCAGGGCTCATCACCCATGAACTGGTCGAGTCACATAACGAACTCAAAAAGACTAAGCGTAATGTTACTTGGCTAGCCCGGTTGGGCTTTGAGGACCGAGCCAGAGAAGCTTACTTAGAAGCCCGGGGCAATATCATACACAAGAGATCCAGGTATGTACTGTCAGTTCGTGTGCCAACGTTTGCTAATAGCTCACAGACAATGCATCTTCGAGGGCGACCTTCATCAGTATATCTGGGAGGTCTCATTTGTATACTTCACGGTGATTCGCAACACGGTTTCAACTTTTCAGACCTGCTTCCCACCATTACTTATGAGTGCATGTGTGAAATGGGCGAAAGAGCAGGTAGATGAGTTCAATGCCATCCTCGCAAGACAATTGAGCAGTCGTGAACGGGGTGACGATGTATGGAATCAATGTATGACGCAAGCGAAAGAGCATGCCAAGATGCTCTCTGAAGTTGGCTTGGATTTCAAGAGTCTAATTGGGAGAGACCCTCCTTCAACTCAGGGACCAAATGGAAATAGGACGTTGGGACTAGGTTTAACTTCATAAGCCTAGTAAAAGTAGAATACCGTAGGGCTGTAAAATCCGCATGGATATGACCCGTAATAGTGCAGCTGTGTTAGATAGTAAACTTTGTAAACGAAGCAATTATGTACGAATGGTATATGCAAAATTGGCATTCAATGTCCTCCTGTACCTTGAGGCGTCAAAGAAAGTATCGTTGTTAGCTCGCCAAACTAAGTATGCAGTCCTCAGAATAATTCGCTGGCCTATTAGTCTTCGCGATATGCCTCCTAGCCCCCAAGGCTGTTGCTCTTCTTGACACCTTTCCTATTCCGGTAGACTAGCGTAAACGAGAAGACGCAGCCGTGCGACCAAGATGAATTGAAGCTGGACCCCAGATCAAACAACCCCATACTCGCTGTGATACCCAAGGGGAAGGCCAACGTTATCCCATCTTTACAGCCTCATGCAACACAAGCTCTAACTTCCCAATACCTTCTGTTGCCAGAATCGATATCAGCCTTGAGAAAGTGCCACCACACCGCGACCCCTTCGTCATACCAAAGATCCCCCCCCCACCACCAACGTCGAACAACAAATCGAGAACAAGTAAAATAAGCGTCAACATGGACACCAACATGGCGGATGTCGGTGCTGCGCCTGAACCATCTAGATTATCCCCCGCGACGGAGCCTGCTTCGATACCAACACTGGACGGATGGATTGAGAGCTTGATGACCTGCAAGCAATTGGCTGAAGTTGATGTACAGAGGTTGTGCGAGAAGGTATGCTTGCTTCGCAGACCCCAGTACAAATCACTCTAGGGGATGCAGAGGTCAAAGACCAATATTTGACACTGATGTCGCGTTATCCAGGCACGAGAGGTCTTGCAGGACGAGTCAAACGTGCAGCCAGTGGTAAGAATGCATGCCACCTTGAATCACCTTTCAATAGCTGACGGATAGCCAGAAATGCCCCGTAACGGTGTGTGGAGATATTCATGGTCAGTTTCATGACTTGATGGAACTTTTCAGAATTGGTGGACCCAATCCAGATACCAATTACCTATTTATGGGTGAATGCCCCTCCTGTGCGCACACGACCATATCAAGTACTGACGATCTGGAATAGGTGATTATGTTGATAGAGGATACTACTCTGTGGAGACCGTCACCCTCCTCGTTGCTCTTAAAATTCGATACCCCCAACGCATCACAATTCTCCGTGGTAACCACGAGTCCCGTCAAATAACTCAAGTTTACGGCTTCTACGACGAATGTCTCCGAAAGTATGGCAATGCGAATGTGTGGAAATACTTCACTGATCTCTTCGATTATCTTCCTCTTACCGCCCTGATCGACAACCAGATCTTCTGCCTTCATGGCGGTCTCTCCCCTAGTATTGATACTCTGGACAATATCAGAGCTCTCGATCGCATACAGGAAGTGCCACACGAAGGTCCCATGTGTGATTTGTTATGGTCAGACCCAGATGACAGATGCGGATGGGGAATATCACCAAGAGGAGCAGGGTACACTTTCGGGCAGGACATTTCAGAAGCGTTCAACCACAACAATGGCTTAACTCTAGTTGCAAGAGCTCATCAGCTGGTTATGGAAGGCTACAATTGGTCTCAAGACAGAAATGTGGTGACCATTTTCTCAGGTATGCTTATCCGTCTCGTGCCAGTGGTTGATGTATGCTAACAATTTCAGCTCCCAACTACTGTTACAGATGTGGTAACCAAGCAGCGATCATGGAGATTGACGAGCACTTGAAGTATACCTTGTAGGTTTGACTAGGTCTCTCCAAGATATTTTTTGCTGACAGGATATAGCCTACAATTTGATCCTTGCCCAAGAGCTGGTGAACCTATGGTTTCAAGACGCACTCCCGATTACTTCCTCTAGATAACACTCTGAAAAATGAATACGTCGAGTCTAGAGTATACTCAGAATGAAGTGCTATGTTTGTAAGAGTCACGAGAAAGAATTTCTGGCGCCGAAGTAATGGTGTTCGTCTAGGAAGAAGCTGCATAGAGTGCGCGCATCCGCATCTTTTGTAGACTCGCATTAGACTCAATCATGCAAATGCACTAGTGTCATTCTATCTCCGAGGTTGGCAAAATACAATGAACGACTGTAGATGAATTCATTCCAGCGTGAACCGGGTAAAGTGAAAAAGTGCCTTGCAAAGGTGACGATTTCAGAGGGCTCGAACGCATTGCGATGGTAATTGCTCAGATTTCCATGATCTCAAAACTACACTTGAAAACTAAAGGTCAATTAATTGTATTGGCGTAAGCAGCTGTTCGTCAGGGCGTCTATCATCGAATATGTTGTCAATATTAAACTTTATAGTCCTGGCGATCTGTAGTCTACAATCCTTTGCCAGAGTCTTCATTCAGAATAGTGTTAACTAATATGGCCACCTACTTCAGGGCGTTTGACATCAAGAAATCCTTAACTTCATTCTGACCGACCAAAGCTTTAATGCTCTTCGATCAATCCCGAATGATGATGGATAAAATGCCCTGTGTGATAAACTACTCTCACAAATAACTTAGAGTGTGTGCCTTTCCCACACCCCTTTGGGACGTCTTCTTCTATGTTACAAGATTGCCTGTGGTTACCTACTGGTGCCTCCTGATGTAAGAGCGGGGTGACTATATTGGCGTATGGACATGTTTAAGTATTCATGGAAGTAGGACAAGTCTATTGGAGCAAGTAAGCTACTGATGTAAAAGACTTCCTTAATACGCCAGAAATCAGTTAAAGTACCTAAACTTGGTTACTAGAAAATGAAGCATGATCCTGTTAAGGAAAGGGAGATTCTTTTTAAGTAGTCAAGCATTGTCTCA
>JAJONI010000043.1:0-49686 GCA_022190145.1 Pezicula rhizophila
ATTTACTACGGGACGTAAGTACAGTATAACAAAACTTTCACTCTCCTAATCTTACCTATACTTCATCTTAAAATCGAGTTCGCCTTTTTTCAACTAATTTATTTTTCTAGTTAACTTACACTAGTTCAAGTTTCTTAGTATTTTCGTCACAATCATAGAAGCCGCCAGTTGAGGTTAAGCCCGCAGCAACAACTTTACCTCCAGAGTGAAATATCACGGTAAAATAGTACTAAGAAGCTGTGCAAAAGAGTACAGGTAAAATCAAAATGTCCTATTAAGAACCTCGCTACTGAGACTTGAGCAGGGATAAAAACCAGAGAGGAAGAAAGCAAAGATTTAAGTAATAACAGACTAAGACCGCTCTTATTGATAAGTTAATCAAGACATTGAACTTATCTGCAATTCAAACTAATACAAAACCAGAAGAAACGGGGAAATCAAAGAGCAAAAGCTAGACGGTACTGTTTAAAAAGCAAAGAGATGGTTTAGGTTCAGTTTTGGGTGCGAGCAACGGATTATCATATTTACATCCAATCTCAAGCTTCATATATAATCAGCAACGCTTTCAGCAGAACGTTCCTTACATATAAAACTAGTCCCACTAGTAGCAACTCCACTCAACCAGCGGAAGCCGAATTTTCAGAAACGAGCAGACAGTTGACATAACTAAGCGACATAACAAATATGTTATTATATACTTAGCTATTATCATTGTTTCTTTAATCCATATGTAAGATTATGCGTTTCTCTGTAAAGAATGACTTGCCCGCTACTTCCTAAGTAAGCATGCTTTCTTTAACACAATAGACAAAACCTGCCATTTGCTGCCCTATTCCTCAACTAGTCTTCCACGAGGCCAGGGCGAATGTCCAGCAATATTAGTAACTGTCCAAATGTTGGGTCTCCAAGGGAATCCGCTGCAAACGCCGGCCTGTCTGTGATGCAGAACCAGGAATACGTATCCAAACCCGTCTTATGAAAAGCCTAAGCGAGTACAGCAATATCAAGACTTGAGTGCATATTCTTTACACCTAAGGAGCTCCTCTGAGTTATGTCCCTCTTGCAGTCTCCTATGCTATTCTCAGAGTTGTATTTGCAGCTTCTTGTTTCTTCGTTTTTCTCAATTGCTTGGGCTCAGTTCAACGTTAGCTTGGTATATCGCTTCACAGCTCGCTTAGTGACATATGGCATTCGAAACCCGACTTCCTCAACCAGCTATGGTCGCCACGAAGGTTCCAGTCTTCTTATTTATTAAGTTTGAAGAGAATAATATCATTGGAATCAAATTCCAACGAGAAATTTTTTTTCTTGCAGGGTACTTTCCTCTTGGCCCTAAATCGTTAAAGTGTCATGAGCTTGGATTAAGCTCGAATTATCCAGAGGAAAGTTGTGTGACATGTATTTTATAAAGTACTATATAGTGAATTATAACGAGACAATTGGCACAGTTCTCAAAGGATAATGCTGTAAAGCCATACCTACTTACATTCAGCTGCGATGCGTTGGTATTGCGCTGCAGCAAGGCTGGGCCCCCTTTTCTTTTCCCACATCGCATCTATTTGAATCCCTCAACCCCTCTGCTCTTTCAAACCTCGAACCTTTAGCTACAGCAAACTTTGCACATTGCAATTTCGAAAGGAATCTTCTTTCGCTTTACCAATACAACAACCTCGAAGCTAACTCAAGACAACCACGAAAACAAATACCTCTTCGATTACCCTACAAATCCGGCTACAATTTACCATACAACAACAAAGAACCCACTAAAATGTCCGACGTAAAATCCAACACAATTGCCAAGAACTTCAAGCCCGTCCTTTTTAGGTGCTGGAGGAACCTCTACACAAAGCGAGAAACATCTCTATGTGCGTCTTAGAAGAGAGCATGGCTAGATAGGAGGCCTTCCTCAACAAAACCCCCATCTCTGATGGTAGACTCTACTGCCGCACTTGCGAGGCAGTTGACTACAGCCGCTTCGCATATACGATCGAAGAAAGGGGGGACACAATCCTCTGGGACAAAGACACAAGCAGCTTGTCTTGGTTGGTACTTAGAACATGATTGACGAACTCGAAGTCCTGGACGTGATTCCAAACACCGTTGTTGACAATAACAACAAGCCACAGCAAATGCGAGTAAGTAAATTCGAACATAGTTGCTACACTGTGTCCAACAACCTAACCGCTATACAAGTGGAGGACTCTGGAATCCTAACCCAAGTCTGACTTACCACCGGGAAGCATGACAATTGTAGAGTAGATTGGGCCGCCAACCTCAGAAAGATGTCTGAGGAAAACAAGACCACACATCGGTACCGGAGGTCCTGCGTCTTCGCACAATGCTTGGGAGAAAGTCCTCCAATCGATGCCAGATACATATTGAGACATAGTCTTGGCCGATTACAAGGAGTGGATGGCAGAGATTGGAGGACTCCTGATGGGTGGACATTCTTTTGGCGCTGGCGACTAGAAGTTGCGTTATGGGATGAAGATCCGGAATGAAGTACGGAAGTTTGAAACAACGTTGCTGGCACCACCAAGTGGGATGACAGCACGTAATTACGCAAAGTAAGCCGCCCTGAAGCCCTGTTGTTAGCTCTTTACTAATAGTGCCTTGACATTAGGCATACTCATCACGAAGCCAACCTAAACGGTTTCGCTACTTCTTGTACTACAGAGTGTACTCACCCCTCAGAGACCGGTGGAAACTTCTACTTGGTAGGTTCTGCTCCTAAGTCTGGTCCAGTCAAGAATCTTAACAAGCGTAAGCACAAAGAGCTCGACAACAATGAGGAGGAAGATGCGCAAGATGAAGGAAAGTCTGAACAATCCCCCGAATTCTTAGTGTCAGATAAGCACCCTCATACCAACACGCACAAGTGGACAATAAAGAAAATCAACGCCAAGGTCAAAAGGCGAGTGAAAAATGGCCGCTAGATTGAGTGGAAGAGCTGGTGGAAGCGGAAATACCTAGTCCTCACTCTTATCTTGGACGATGGAGAGTTGGAACTGGAAGAAGGCGAGGAGGAAATTAAGCATCGTATAGAATTCGATGAACCTGCTCCAGCTTCCGCGGAAGACAGCAAGAAATACAAGCGCATGACCAAGAAAGACATCACTGCGGAAATCGAGAGACGGGTTGCCAACGGACACAAGCTTCATTTCCCACATTCGTGGTAACGCCTGTGCTCCTGGTTGTATTATTGGAGTTTGACGACGCTGAACCGGAGGAGGGAAAACCTGAATACGAGGTCGCCGAGTGCGATTACAACGAGTATTTCCGGTCGCTTTCTTCCTGAAGGTCACACAGCAAGATAAAATTCTTGCTACCTATTTCGACACTTGATCTCGCAACGTGCCTTTTCAATTTCTGGCGACCAACACTGGGGAGATCAATCAGTCTAATACTGGCCTCTTCGCACCCAGTTAATTTGAGTTTTCCGTCCTTTGTCTCCTTCTTTTGGTGTCTGTTCTCGACTAGGATTTCGACGATTCGAGTCCTGGGCATCGCAATTGTATCTTCAAGCTGAGCGCTTGGGTTGCTGGTTGACACAAGGAGCTGTCTACGGGGAAAGAACGTCGGTTAATTGAAATAAGCATTTGAAAGTAGTGTGGTATCGTCCACTTCAGCTCTTGAAAATTGTTGTTAAAGAGGAGACTCGGAAGGACCAGCCGCAGCAATGTCCGAAGCGGTGTCCAAATTTTATCTGTTTCCAGATCTTTCACCTAGACAAATCTAATCGCATCATAGGCGCTTGAAGATCTGGAAACTAGCAATAACTCCACGGGCCATCACACTTTCTCTGTAGTTGCCTACTATAAAGAATCCAGCACAACAGCACATCTTAGTCCGGAACCCGCAAAAAGGTTAGTAGATAATTGTGCAAGATGACCATCCTCTAAGCTGCAAAACAAAGTATTCGAGCTTCACCCATCGTCCTCATCTTCCTCAATCATAATCACCTCCATTTCCCACCGCTTCGAGAAGATGAAGTCATGGACAGTCTCAAACCGGTTACTTAGTCAATTAGGCACCTGGATCTATGATGTTATGGTGAAGACTTTACTATTGATGTTCCGAATAACCAATGTGTATACTGAACTATCGATATTACGTGCACATAAGTGCAATGAAGGCCAATGGAAAGGAGTACCGTCAACTAGTGTGGATGCTTTCCCGTCCAATTACGCATCAGGTAGATTTCCGGACCAAGTTTGACTCCTTGATACCGTAGAAAATCTACTGTGAAAGTTGATGCAGCTTAGATAGAGCATCCATGACAAGTGGTTAGGGCAAGTAAGATAACAGCTTAAATATCGAAATGAAAATGTGACTCAAATACAAATGGAAGCATGTAATGAATTGTATCCCAAATATAGACGTCCAATGTGTGTAAAAAAAAATGAGGTTGAATAAGTCATAAAGCATGATTTGAGGCCATCAGAATGAGGTGTGAGACGTGTCGAAAGGTGTGTCGAATTATTTGGTGTCGCATTAATGATAAGCTTAATAACAAGCGAAGGCACGTGGCGTAATACCTTTATTTAAACTTCACAACTTACCATCTGGTGATTCTTGCTTCATAATTGCGCCAACAATAATTATTGAGCTTGCAAAATCGACTCCAACGATTATCCGATACTGTTCTTAAGCTCACTGCTGAGAAAAGTAGTCCAAGTTTGGGGATGAACGCACTGAGCTCTCTGCGGGTTGTGCTCAAATCATTACCCCTCAACCGGTATTCTGCTTCTCTGTATCTCTTCTCTGAGCCTGTCTACTTAAGGCAGACCAATCATAACTATCAATTTCTGCTTAAGCTTTCGACTTCACCCCTTTACAGCTTGACGACCTCCTCTAGTATCGAAATGTGTCAAGCATGTTGTGGAAAGCGCCGGCCGGCCTGTACTTCATCCTACTCCGATGGGGAGTGTCGCTTTTCTCGCCATGACATTATGCTTCGCTGGATGCAGTAATTGTAAGCAAATCGGCGATAGACGAAATCTCTGAATAGTAATCCAAAAATGCACATACAACGATTCCCATCTACCAACTAGTGGGCATATGACATAGTCTTACGTTCTGCACATCTCAATTCACGCATTGGACGCGTTTGCCGCCACCCTTTTACTTGCGGATACTTACTGCTTCAATTTACTGGTGTACAATCTGTGGTTCCCTAGAAATATCCAATGCTAATATAAAGGGCTGAAGCAGATTTGAAGGCATTAAGAGTATGTAGTCGTTCGAGACTTGCCTCCAGCGCTCTATCCATAGCCATGATATGATACGACATCAACAGTCTCATCGGGGATAAGAGAAATGGACCAGGGTACGGAGTACAAGTGACAAGGTCACCGAAACCCTAATAGATCACGACGAATAACGCTCTTGACAGACCCACTTGTTCATCGCACTCCCACATTTCTCAAGAAAAATCATAGTTGCGCTAATTGCTAGTCCCTACTATTATTGCTTGTTGCTATTTGCTGGGTTACTCCAGAAGGTTTCGATCCGCAACTCCAGATATGCATTGGTCCCATTCGTTATTTGTTATAAATACATAGTCATTCAAGGAACTCCCACACTCTTTGAAATTCACAACTCAAGAAAAGATAACTGGCTTAACCATCAAGCCTTCTAAATCACTGTTACAGCTCAGCTAAACATCCCACTTCACCATGCCATCCCAAACTATTCGCGTCTCTCACCTGGGCGGTATTGAGGCTGGATACTCGATGCCCTTCCCATACGATGCCAGCAAGCCAACCGTAGTCCTTGTAAATTCTATGTGCACGACCACCGATCTTTACCGCGAACAGTTTGCCAGCTCCAAACTCACGGACGCCATGAACCTCTTAGCTATTGAACCACTCGGTCACGGGGCTACCGTCAGTGCCTCCGAGCACTTCACTTATTGGGATTCAGCAGCTATGAATTTGCAAGTTATGGAGGCCTTGGGAATCGAGAAGGCTTTTGCTTTGGGAACCTCCCAAGGTGGGTGGATTGTTGCGAGAATGGCTTTATTGGCACCTGAGAGGGTGGGTCCCCTTCATTACTAGAGGATTGGCTATTATCTTCGCCGAGTAAACATCACTTACACCTACACGTGATAGATTGAAGGTATTATCCCACTGGGTACGTCAATGGACTACGAGTCCTTATACTCACGCACGAGAAACTGCTGGGACCCTCAGCCAATGCTGTACCCATGGGCTGAGAAATGGACAAGCATTTCATCGACGCCTGACTGGATAGTTGAGGACGAGTGGTGCGGTATGGTTGGATCTGTAGGTTTTGGTGCTGCTGCCACAGAAGACACAACGGCTTTCTGGACGCAGACTCTGAAGCAGATATACAAGGGTGATCTCGGTCGCAAGAAGGCGCGTATGGCAGTCATGTGTTTGCTGTCACGCGACGGACTGACTATGCGGTTACAAGACATTAAATGCCCCGTCCGATGGCTGCAGGTAAGTTTTAACTTCTCATTTCCAAGAGATTCTGGTGATTGAACGTCTGGTTACTTAACACTTGATCTATTTTAACACTCTTTTATAGGGTAGCGAAGACTTCCCATATGGAACCGAACTGCCTCAGGAGCACATTAAGCTGTTTACCAACTCGCCAGATGCAACTTTGGAAATTGTGCCGGGAGGAACTCACTACCTCAATGCATCTAGCCCCAGAGAGATCGAGGCTACGCTGCTGGACCTGGTGTCAAAGTATCATAAAGCATGAAATGAAGCGGTACCAACATGAGATGCTTTTCTATAGGCTGAGGGAAAGCGATTAGTTCCACCACTGCCAAGCCTGCCAGAATCAAGGCAAAACAATGAAGTCTTTTTTGATTCTGTTTCTGTATTAGAACTTCATTAGTTTCGGACTTTGTGGTGCTACTGTACAAAGGCTTGAGAAATTTCTTGGAGATACTGAAAGCTTCAAGATCACTGGCTGATGTAAGCGGGTCTTGTCGGGCCTCATTTTCCCTGTCTAGTCTTGCAGTTTAACGCACCGTTACGCACGATTCTACAGGGATTCGAACTACTTGGCTTGGACCAACAGTTGGACTTGACCAAATGAGTTTCATGCCTAAATAATGATCCATCACGAATTGCTTGGGACTAATCATGCCAATAATCATTAGATAACAAAAAGCTCTATAAGCGAGGTTCTACCAACAATCATCAGGGAATTTCTTGTTTCGGGGAATCGGTTAAGCGATGAACTAGGCAGGGTAGTATCACCGAAGGCAACCTTGTGGGCGTGTTTGCCAGGTACAGGTACAGAAATATCGGCATTTGCCATGTCAAGTACCGGAAGAAAAAAAAAAGAAGAAAAAAGACGTCTTGCTTTCCTGAAACGCATAGAGTCATCTATCTACCTAACTGGACGCCTTGTACGGAGTATGTACGGACTGTAAGGACTGTACCTGGCAGGCGGCGATCATTACCGGAGAAGCGAGCCTCACTCCCGTAATCCCGGACCCGGTAACCTGGGGCCGGACCGGGTAACGAAAATGTTGGTTCAACGGGTGGAGCGGAGGCAGTTAGTTATGAAAAGCCATGAGCCTGTTCTGAGCTTCGGTACATCCAAAACTCCGTTCTTGTATTCCAGAATCAGCTACTACTTTCTCGGTGGTTAGCTGACGAAGGAACCCATATATACAGTACTTTCTCTCTCTCTAAAAATAAAATAAAATAAAATAAAATAAAAAACGGGAATATTTGTCTCGAAAGAATGACCCCCGGAAGTTTATTACGGACTAACACTCCTTCCATACGCGATGGTACGCTGGACTCCACAACTTGAGCACAGCTCGTCATGCTTGACACAGAAGGGTCCTGCGTAAGGAGGTATTTCGGCCACGGTGTGGCCTTACTCTTTCTCTCCACTTTATATCAGAGAGCACTAAGCAGTCGCCAAGAGGCACGTATGCTTCACTCCGATCCCCTTGTACAGACGTAACATGGAAGAGAAGTACCTCATGAAAGTTGTATCTCTCTGATAACGAATTTGGATCTACCTTTCCACTTTCCATCTTGAATTCTTCAAAGAGTCCAACAGTGCTCATCCCCACATTACTTTGCATTCGGTTGCTGCATGCTCTGCTACTCTACTCCACTGACATCTCTAGACGTCAGTGGAGAAGAAGAGGAAGAAGAGGAAGAAAAGGGAACCTCTCCTCAGTGTATACGCTGCTAGGATCTATCTTGTGGATTTCATCTATAATTATTGTCTTCAGCCCGTTTACCCTCCGCCACCAGGTATCTTCTCCGCATTCATTTTTATCAGGATTTCTTGCTATCGGTATCAGAAAGTCTTCTCATAGGGCGTTTCAAAATGTCGACGTCCTCTACGACGGTTGATATCCACGAAAGCCAACAGGGATATACTATTGCTACCATTTGGGGTGTTACGGGTCTTGCTGGTGCATCAGTCCTTCTGAGATTGCTGGCAAGATGGGATACCAAGGTGCCTATGGGTGTGGATGACTGGCTCATCGTCAGTTCTTTTGCCTTGCTGGTGGTGGTAGTGGGATTCTGTACGGGAAGTACGACAACCTTTCTACAAGTCCAATGGGGAATATCTATTGACTCGGGCAGTGGTTCACTTTGGAATGGGGTTACACGCGGAGGTCTTGCAGATGGCAGACATAGTTTTAATCGCCAAGGCATGTTTGTTTCTTTTTTACTTTGTTTACAGTATCCAATTGTGCAGCGCTTACTTACTACCCAGTTCCTGATGGTAGCCGAGATCCTGTACGTGGTGAACCTAGTACTCACAAAGCTGTCAATCCTCACCATGTACTACCGCATTTTCCCAATTCAAAGTTTCAAGATGTGGGCATACGCCATTGGAGCCTTCATTATCACATGGGTTATAACGATCATATTCGTCTTCATATTCATATGTACGCCGGTAAGAAAGCAATGGTATCCGCAAGTCCCAGGAAAGTGTGTAAATCAGGTTGGAACCTGGTGCGCAAATGCAGCATCCACAATATTCAGTGACGTTGCTATCCTGGTTTTGCCAATTCCGCACATCTGGAAACTTAAAACTACTCTCTTGCAGCGCATTTCCCTCATCGTCATTTTTGGACTTGGATTTTTGTAAGTGACTCAGATGACTTTGAACGCTTGCTTGCCTCGCTTGTCACCCATTTTGCGCTCTCTTCAAAACTAACACGCCTCCAGCGTTGTCTTCGCAAGTGTATATCGCTTCACGGTTCTCTTCCAATACACAAACGCAGATCCATCTTGTAAGTGGCAATTTTGAAACTATCTATACAACTCTCCTGACAATATTCAAGGGACATTAGCCAAAGTAGTCGTCTGGACCATCATCGAAATCGCGGTAGGCATTCTCTCAGCATGCCTCCCTACCCTCCTTCCCATCTTGCGCATGTTCACCAGACGCCTGGGGTGGAGTACCCAAAATGCTTCACACGACAAGCAATCTGGTCCTGGAGGAAGCCGCGGACCTAGTAGACTGGGTCGCAGCAATGCTGCTACGAGCGGCAACCATAATGACAACGATGCACGAGCGCCTTTTCAGCGACTTGATAGCTCCACATTATCGCCGGTAAATGGGAAATTGACTACGGGTATTAGCTCGACGAGGAGTGTTACTGATCTTGGGAATGATGGGGGGTCTTTGGATGGGGATGAGATTCCTTTGAATAAGATTATTGTTAGGACCGATATGAAGTGGGATGAGTCTGAGAAGACGCATGCTTCGAAGAATTGAATATTCATGTTGGTTTTGCAGATCAGATTTTGTTCTTGGGGGGATTAGTGTATACTGGTGTTTAGTAGTGGTCGGAAAACTAATGTAGTATTATGGAAATTGGGTCTGCTAACCTGGAGTATGGGCTATGGGACAGAAAACGTATATACGAACAAAATGTTGTACATATGCTTGAATGCTAGCGTCTTTGATCTGTGGTCTCTATACGATACGTCTCATGTAATAGCACGACAAAGTCTCTAACCGTGTTCAAGTTTTCTAGGCGAATTCGTAGACAGGAGAGTTGATCTCGACTGGGTACCATTCGTAATCTTTGTTGTAACCGCTCGAAGAAGGCTTTACGCCCGAATACTGCGTTACCCTGTACTTCTTTGGATTTGTTATACAATACCTGCTCAACCCACGCAAGCACACGTTCAAAAGTTTCAAGAGCCATCAACGACATATCGAGAGCTCGAAATTTGTATGTCAGGGAAAAGCAGAGAAAGCCACAATTTCAACAAGCCTATACAATTAGCGGCTGGCTTTTAACAGCAAATAAGTGAGTATCAACAAAGGTAAAAGTTCGCGGCAATACAAATCTAGTTTTAACCTACATTGAACAATAGCTCTTGATTCAAACATTTTAGTTTATATCTTGTAAAAAACCAGCCCTCTAGAAAGCCTATATAAGCGAACACTAGTAACGTCTAAGCCAGTTGCTATACGCTTTCGTTCCTACCTGGTTGTAATCGGGTTCGTTGTGTATTCTCTCCGAAGAATTGCACTTAAGGTATACTTGTATTTAATACGAAGGTCATGGCAAAAAGTCATGGGAATTATCCACCACCGGCAAACGACAGTGTTAAGCGAACCCTTTTGAAAGAAGAGGTTGTGGGAATAAAACCTCCCTCTAATATGAACCCTCGCCTAGGTTATAGCCTGAACCCCCTGCTTAGGCACCTGTGCCCCATGCTAGATTATATGGAAGCTGCTGGATTATACCAGGCAACGAGCACTCTAGCACTCTTAAGCAGCCTATCGCTAGACTTTCATTTCCGAGTCATTGACCAGCCTGCAGCCGATTCCCATGACTTTTTGCCGTGACCTTCATATTTAGAAACGCGATTTAGCTGGTTCGACTTTTTTTTTGAGGTCGTCGATACTAAAGGAAAGACTCTATAAATCCTATCAATATGCAAGTTAATCTCAAAGTAACAATCTGATAGATAACTAAGCCCTTATGCACTTCATAATCGCTGTAAATTAATAGATTTACCGGCCAAGAATCTCGCTGTTTACCCCACCTCACTTCGAACGGAGTACACGAAATGATGCCACCATCCTCATTGGAAGTACAAGTGACCTAACCCTCATGCAGTTCTCCATACATAATCCGATAGATAAGAACATCCTTTAGGCAAATACCCCTCTCCCCCTCTGTCCCATAACGATTGCCTAGATTACCTACCTATCTATCTATACTCAATAAAAAAAAAACACCTCACCATTCAACACAACACCAAAACCAATCATCAAAAACTAACCCCCAAGAATTCCAATCTCTAATCTCTCCCAGTAGCCACACAACAATGTCAACAACAACAACAACCGACAATCACTTCAAAGTAAAAGAAACCCCAATCGAAAACTTCCGGCCCCTAAAGGTTCGAGTAATAGGCGCTGGACTCTCAGGAATCTACCTCGGGATTCGAATACCCCAAAGACTTCGCAACGTAGATTTACAGATCTATGAGAAGAATGAGGGAGTTGGCGGTACTTGGTGGGAGAATAGATATCCCGGTTGTGCTTGCGATATTCCTGGTATTTTCCGTCACTTTCGTTATCTTGATCACTTTTCAAATGCTTCAGACTGTACATGATAAAATATGAGAGAGAAGAGAAAGATTTTGGGGATTGATTAAGCTGATAAACATTTCTGTTGAAAATAGCACACTCTTATCAATACTCATTCGAGCCGAATCCTCACTGGTCAGGTTTTTATTCGCCTTCCGATGAAATTCGTCGATATTTGCAGGGTGTTGCGGAAAAATATGGGGTTTTTAGGTTCTTGAAGGTGAAACATAAGGTGGTGGAGTGTACATGGGATGAAAGTACTAAGAAATGGTATGTAAAAATTTCCCATTTCTTATCAATATTCAAAGCAAGGATCCATTTTTATTGATGAAGAAGTATTAATGTGGTAATAGGAAACTTATAGTAGAGAATACGGCTACTGGGTTTACATTTGAGGATGATGCCGATTTTGTTGTTGCGGCTAGGGGAAACTTGAATGAATTTTCCTGGCCTGATATTCCTGGACTCAATAAATTTAAGGGGGAATTGATGCATTCTGCTGCTTGGAACGAGAGGTGAGTTTCTATAATCTTCACTTATTTCAAAGCTAGTCGGAGTCGTCCGTTCATATAGTTATCTCCAGGAGTTAGGGAGAGTGACTCGGGGAATGATCTGAGAAGAAATGGGACTGACATCCAAAAGCTATGATTTCAAGAACAAGAAAATCGGGCTTATTGGGGGAGGGTCTAGTTCTATTCAGATAGTTCCTAAACTACAAAAGGTAGAAGGGGCAAATCTGAGTCTTTTCGTACGGAACAAGACATGGATTTCTGATCCTTTTGGAGATCAGGTGATGCTGAAGTTGGGTTTAGACCCAAAGGTATTGGAATGTAAGACATTTTACCTTGAAATCTATTACATCCCCTAGTATTAATTACTTACTAACAAAACCGTCAGTCTCGGACGAACAACGGAAAGAATTCTCAACAAACCCTGAAGCGTACCTACAGTTTCGAAAGACTATCGAAGCAGATGGAAACGCCGTTCATGCATTAACATGCATCCGAGATTCCGAACAAGCAGCTAGTTATATTGAGATACTTCGTACAATGGCAACCGAGCGTCTTCTCAAAAAGCCAGAGTTACTTCCATCTTTTACCCCTAAATTCGGCTTAGGTTGCAGGCGACTGACCCCAGGCGTGGGATACTTTGAAGCCCTCGTGGAAGAGAACGTCGATTTCATATCTGATCCCATCTCTTGTATAAACGCTGATGGTATTAAACTTGAAAATGGGAAGCAGATTGATATCGATGTTTTAGTTTGTGCTACTGGTTTTAATGTCTCAATGGTTCCGCCATTCCCGGTAACAGGACAGAGAGGAGTGACTTTAAAGGAGAAATTCACTCCTTTCCCACAGACATATTTATCTGTAGCCGTCGACGAATTCCCCAATTATTTTATGATGTTAGGTCCAAATGCTGGCATTGGAGCAGGATCTCTAACTCTAATGCTCGAAGGCCAGGGAGATTACATTGTCAAATGTATTCGGAAGCTGCAGAAGGAAGACTACGTGTCTATGACACCAAAGCAAGCGCGCGTTCGAGATTTTTCCGATTATGTCGGGGAATACTTTAAGAAGACAGTATATATGGACGGGTGTAAGAGTTGGTATAAAAGTGAAGGTGGTCATGGAGACCGTATAACGGCACTATGGCCTGGTAGTGGTCTTCATATGCTCGAAACTCTACGAGCGCCTAGATGGGAAGACTACGAGTTTGAGAGCACGGATGAAAACAGACTGCGGTGGCTAGGAAATGGTTGGAGTGTTTGTTTAATAGAGAGTGAAGGTGATCCGTCATTTTATTTGAATCCGGACATTGTAGATATTCCTCCCGCTGGAACTCCAGAGAGTGAGCCCAAGCATAAGATCAGGCCGTTTTCTCATTGAATGAGACTCGGGGAAGATCTAAATAACAAAAGGCTTGAAATACACCACGCTTTGTAACCAAGAGTTGACCTATATGTGCTATATCAATCTATGCACTTAGGCAAGTTCTATTTGTATGCATTATATCTCAATTCGCTTAAATTGTTCAGGCTAAAGGGGGGCTTGGCGCGAAACTAAGAAGCAATCTGGCTGGTGTGAAGTAGGAAAGAATGCAAACATCCAGTACCTCCCATCTTGTTTATCTATAGAATAGATCCAAAATCTACTACTACGTAAAGGCAAAAGCAATAAATACCTGATGGCGTCGACTCCTATGCATAAGTTGGAAAGTATCTTAAACGCTAACTTGCAACCTGTCCTCAGCCATCTTTAAATGATAAATGATACTGATGTTGACGAGTTGTTTTGTTTTTCTGTTTTAAATGTGAGTTAAGCGAATGCGAAATCTAGCACGTGAAAGGCCGTAACAAATGACGGGACCTCGAGCCATTACAATGCTGACGAGTGCTGTGCCGCTTCAACGCCAATGCAACCAAACAAGATTCACTCGATAGATTGCACTGTTCCGATCTCCGACGGTGTACGGGACAATTTCAGAAATATCTTACTTAAGTGGTTAGGATATTACTGGCACTACTCGCATAAAAACAGTATCTCTGATTTGCTAGCCTCAACAGCAAATCTGTCATCTTCTGCTCGTAGGGGATTTCTATGGATTTTCCGGGTGGCAGTCTAGTATCCCCGTAGCGTAGGATCTGGATTTAAACCATAAGGCTTCCTTTCGTATGTTAATTGCATTGCTTATCATGACAAGCTTTCTTGGAATTACTTAACCCCCATCTCCTCCCGCAGTCTTCCAAGTCTTTCCTAACAACACTTGTCTCTCACAATGGGTATATTTTACAAAATCCTTCTCATTTTCCTAGTTGTGGTGGTGTATTTGCAGGTGAAGCATTGGGCAAGGTGGCGGTCTCTGAGGAAATGGGAAGAAGCTGAAGGCTGTGGAGATGCGCCGACAGTTCCAAATATCTTACCTCGGGGACTGGAAAGATTCGCTGTTTTATTTACTGGATTTGAGGGTAAGAATACATATAGTCCCTGTGCATTCTAGCAACGTGCTATACAAACAAATGATGTTTTCCTCGAGCTCAAAGATACCGTTTATTATCATTAGTACCTAGTGTCTAACAGTCAACAGGCATAGACATACTCGAGGACATGATTCGACCCCGATTCGCCAAGTATGGGTACACGCACCGCATGTACAACGTCCTAAACTCCGTAGTCTCAACAGCAGACCCCGAAAACATCCAAGCAGTACTAGCGACCAAATTCCAAGACTTCGACCTGGGACCCGTACGACGCAAGAACTTTGCCGACGTAATCGGAAATGGAATCTTCTCATCAGACGGTGAATCCTGGATTCATTACCGATCCCAACTAAAACCCCAATTCACACGCGATCAAGTAAGTGATCTCGATGCTGCAGAACGACATCTCCAAATCTTCTATAAGGCAATACCCGAAGATGGAATCACAGGCTGGACAGAAAAAGTAGATTTATTTCCTCTATTATTTCGTTTTACAATGGATGTATCAACGGAATTCCTGTTCGGAAAATCTACAAATACACAGACGAGAGCCCTATCACCCGATAACAGCGATTCCAAGGATCTAAAGCAAGATATGGATTTCGCAGAAGCAATGGCATTCGCTCAAGAATATCTATTCTACCGAAGTCGATTCGCAGGTCTATACTGGTTAGCCAATTCCAAGAAATTTCAACGGGCTTGTAAAACACTGCAAGATTTCACGGCGGATTTCGTAAAGGTGGTTTTGGATCCGAATAATAAACGTGCTGCACCTAGGGTGGGCCAGAAGGAGAAATTTGTTCTACTTGATGCTCTTGTTGAGGAGACAAGGGATCCTACTGAGTTGAGGGATCAATTGTTACATGTTTTGCTTGCTGGGAGAGATACTACGTGAGTTCTATCCTGTCACTTCAACGCCCAGTCCCTCTCTTGATAATATTGAAACACATTGTTCAAATCTTCAAACTAACAACCCCCCCAACAGAGCATCCCTCCTCTCCTGGACCTTCGTCCTCCTCTCACGCTACCCCACCGAATTCCTCAAAGTCCGACAAGCAGTCCTCTCCCAATTCGGAACCGCCAACACCCCAACCCAAGAAATGACATTCACAACCCTAAAACACTGCAAACCAATAATCTATTTCTTATACGAGACACTTCGTTTATACCCGTTAGTACCAATGAATGGACGTCGAGCAATACGGAATACTACTCTACCGACTGGAGGTGGTAAGTCAGGTAAACAACCAATTGCTATTATGAAGGATGAACAGGTGGGGTTTCCTAGCTATGTAATGCATAGGAGACATGATATTTGGGGGGATGATGCAGATGAGTTTAAACCGGAGAGGTGGGAGGGGAGGAAGTTAGGTTGGGAATACATTCCATTCAGTGGGGGACCTAGGATTTGTCTTGGCCGTGAGTTTTTTTGTCCTTCCTTTCCTCCAAATTTCCCCCTTTTCTCTTGTCACTTCTTTCCAAAATTTCATGGAAAGACTCGATCTTGGTGCTCGTAAATCGGGTTGCTGTTTGGGTGTCCAATTGAGGACACTGACCTTCAGCCTTTTGGAGTGAGAGATGCGGGGGATGAGAGAGGGCGAGAGAGGGATATCCACCTCATTTTAATCTCCAACACCTTATATCCCAAACCTCACCAAATCAAAGCTAACCACCCAACCCCAACAGAACAATACGCCCTAAACGAAGCCTCCTTTGTCCTAGCAAAATTCGTCCAAAAATACGACAAGATCGAACCCATTGAACCCATCACCGATCTCGCTGCTCCAATTAAGAAGAAATTCACACTTGTCATGTTCCCAGCAGATGGGGCTAAAGTCAGATTGCACAAAGCTTCTGATTAGTTTGCTGCTTGATGTTCGTCGGTTATTTTGTCCTTTTTTTCATGTACTGCACTGTATCACTTCACTCGCTTTGCAGAGTATGGAGACCAGGAAAAGGGTAATGGGGAATGGAATGGAATGATATGGGTAAAATAGGTAATCAAACCGGGTATTTATTAACGCCTTTGCTCTCCGAATCCATCACTTGATCGAAACCCCAAGCCTTCGTTTTCCATCGCCTTCCTCTCCTTCAAACCAGCCTCGCTATATCATCTCATTTCACTCCCGATATGTCCAACATCTCTCCAAAATTAAAACCACGACGTCAAACTAGATCAAAAAACAAAATTCGCCCACCCCTTCTTGTCCTTCTTCTCAACTGGTCTGTATTTCCCATATACCTCCTCCAACTCATTCTCCGTCCAGTCTTTATACGGTTCTGTACCAATGTATCCGCCAGCATGATCGCGTGCAAAGTACTTGAGGTACTCTCCCCTCGGCATATATACGACCTTTATTATACTCGTCGGCTGAGATTTCGTCTTCTCCGGTTTAAGTTTGGATAGGAAAGAATGTCGTCGACTTTGCGCCAGGAGGAAGACTATCAGCAATTTTGCTTGTCTGTTTGTCCACGAATTGCAGAGAAAAAGAAGAAGCAAAACAGTGGACTTTAAGAAGTCGAAGGGGAGAAGAAAGCAACTTACTGTTTCTCCTTGATTCCGGCTGATAATGATGGATCGGATGAGACGGACGATTGCTTAGGCGAGGGAATGACATTAATCACAATAGCTGGAATAATACTCTCGTCTGTATACCGTTTCGGCAGTAATTGAGGAAGAGAATGAGTATCGCAGGGAATATTAGCAAGAGAACTTGCTGTGAAAGCAGGCATAGGACGCCCAGTTGCTGTGAAACGTTGTATATCATCGCGAGTTAGAGTTGCTACATCGCTCTCCGGGTGCACGAGAGGTTCCATATCGGAGTCGTAAGAGTTGTAGAGGTTTGGCTGTGTATTTGCGGCATTCATAGGCAGGGAAGTGATATTGGTTTCTGGGTGTATGTATCTTATTGTGCTGTTGTCATCATCGCGGTAGGGGAGGATTAAGGGTGTTGCGATGGAGGATCTGCGTTCGGAGTGGTAGGTGAGCATTGTTGTATACATACTTGTTGCTATTTGCCATCAAGAAATGCTAAGTATGTTTTTTGAACGTGGACTCTCCGCTTTGAGTAGTGTTATGGCGGATTGAGGAACAAAGAGAATCTTTCTGTAGACGGTTGACGTTAAAAATGCAGGAGGATCACCGGACGATATTATATCATAGGCAAGAACTCAAATTTGAGGCTGCAGCTGTGACAGCAGAATGCGGGGTGAGATTGCAGCATTGCTACGACGACTATGCCAGTCATGGTAGTTCCCAACGACCTGCCCATATTGGTTGCTGCAAGTGACAGCCCTTAGGTTGTGCAAGATGGGCACAAAGGCTGAGTAAGGCGGGGGGCTGTCGACAAGCCGAAGAATCCATGACATGCCGTGTACCTCCTACCTAGTAACGTAGCGTAGGTACTGTAGTACAGCTTGATTGCAATGTGCAGTACCTAATAAATATGTGGTACAGTAACACCATAACACAGGCCCCCAGCCCCCATTCCAGATTAACCTTGGAGTTATTTTTTGGAAGGCAGAAGCTGGAGAAACAGTGTGGAAGGTAGGCGCTTAGAATCCTCTCCGAATGCTTACTTGTAGTGGGAAGTTACCAGGGTATTAGTGCAGCAGAGGACGGGAGCGATGCTTGATTTCTACCTCTCTACCTACAGTACAGTACCTACAGTACTTTCTTCCCCGCATTGAGGGGACAAGACAGCCGATAAGATAATGAGATTGTTTCCTTAGAAGTTAGGCTTCCATGACGTGGTGGGTCCCCGCCAGGCTGGTGAGGACTTTGAAACATCCCACCAAGGCTCTGGTCAAGTCAACAACTTGAAAGAAAAAGACTGGCCTTGTACATACCCGTCTTCCCACAACGAACCATTGAGAGTGTAACATAGCCTTCCCATTAACATTATGCTTGCTAATCAGTTTGTTACTTAGATTGCCTTCAGTCTAATCTTCCTGCTACATCCCTTCAAAATGGCCCCTCCGGCGATTATTGCTCCTTCCATTCTATCCGCTGATTTTGGAGCACTTGGAAAGGAATGTTCGGATACGATGGGGCAGGGAGCAGATTGGTTGCATGTTGAGTACGTATATGTAGAGCCGAGCTTTCTTATCTACTGTCAAAAGCTTCACGGGGTCCGAAGAATGCCGTGTCACCGTTGTCACCGTTTTGGCCAAGCAATACTAACTCCTATGGTCACAGCATTATGGACGGTCACTTTGTGCCCAACATCACCTTCGGAGCACCAGTTGTCACGAAGATTCGAAGCCATGTCTCCCGACCTACGGAGAAGCATGGGAAGGGTACATTCGATTGCCATATGATGATTGCAGAGGTAATATCTTTTGGCGGATAGAGATCACATAGCTCTGAGGCTGATTGGATATATGAGAGTAGCCAAAGAAGTGGGTCAAGGAGTTCCAAAAGGCAGGATGTGATTTATACTGCTTTCACTATGAAGCTGCCATCAACAGCACAGCTGCAGAAAGCCCCGAGGCTACTAGCGATTCGAAAACGAGTCCGAAGGAGTTGATTCGGTATATTCATGATCAGGGAATGTTGGCAGGTATTGCTATCAAGCCCGATACAAAGGTCGATGTGCTTTGGGATATTTTAGAGACCAAGGACGATAAGGAACGACCGGATGTAAGTCGTGTTGATTTGAACTGCTAGTGAAAGAGACTAACAGTCACAAGATGGTTCTTATCATGACAGTCCATCCTGGATTTGGTGGACAGAAGTTCATGGCTTCGGAACTGCCAAAGGTTAGCGAATTGCGAAAACGATACCCAGAATTGAACATCGAAGTGGATGGCGGACTCGGCCCTGGAACGATTGATCAAGCCGCAGACGCTGGAGCCAATGTCATAGTAGCCGGCAGTGCAGTATTTGGAGCGAAGGATCCGGCCGAGGTGATTGCTCAGTTGAGGAAAGCTGTTGAGTTGAGGAGAGGCAAGCAAATGCTGTAAATACGAACGAACAAATAGATAAGCACTGATTAACGAAGTAAAAAGAGCACATGTCAAAGAGACAAAGAGAGGGTCCAAGTTGTCTTGCCTTCCCTGAATTAAGTTATGTCACTTGGCGGTAAAGCGGAACCATTCCTTGAATTTGCAGCCGCAAGATCTTCCCGTTACTTAGCTTGGGGCCCCGAAGAACCAATACCTTCCACCCCACGGAGACTCCGAGTTTCCTCCACACTGTTTATATATACCGTTCTCTCTCCCGTAACGTGTCCCCACCATGGTGGAGAGAGAGTAACATCCATCTTGAGGCTATCCGCATGCCATCCGCATTGGAAAAAAAATTAGGATAGTGGCGGACGCCGACACATCACCGACAGCTCGACAGTCTTGTTGACCCCTACTCTCCAATAGCTTCATCATGATTCGCTCGAGTCATGGGTCAGGGCCTACGGAAGGCGACGGTCTGGTAGGTGGCTTAGGTCTTGATGCGGGGTGAGACGATCTACTTTAAAGCTTGAAGGAGGCCGGAGAGCATTGACGGCAATTCACCAAACGTCAAGCGTAGAATTATATATATTCACTGCTTCTTCCAGCGTTGAGTTGAGTTGGCTTCGATAGAAAAACCCCCTTATCAAGAGTTTTTTGAGTTCTTCAAGTCTCACGAGTCTTTCCAAGCGACCAAGAGAAAACCTTGTACCTTGCAGATCCCCACAGGATCCGGAGCTGCACGTGCTGCTTTAGTCTCTCCTGGGTACCTACCGTCATTTTTAACATGGCGATTGTCGACCACCTCTTAAGTCCCTGGACTATTCCAGTTGTGGTCGTACTCTTCTATTTGGTCCCATACTTTACTTCGAACACCGCCCTAAATTCGATTCCTGGGCCATTGGCTGCGAAATTCTCCAACCTTTGGCTCCTACTCCAAGCGCGACAAGGAAAGCGCTACCTGAGTGTCGATGCAGCACACAAGAAGCATGGCAAGTTTGTTAGGATCCAGCCGGACCATGTCAGTATCGCAGACGATGCGGCCATCCAAATCGTGTACGGACATGGCAATGGTTTTCTGAAATCGTAAGTCCTCTCCTAATAAAACAGGGGGCACGCGAATTGACTAACTTTTTGCCCTGCAGAAATTTCTACGATGCGTTTGTCTCTATCCAACGAGGTCTGTTCAACACCAGAGACCGTGCCGAACATACTCGAAAGCGCAAGACGGTCTCCCATACCTTTTCTACAAAGTCTATTTCGCAGTTCGAGAAATACATGCACGGGAATCTGGAGCTCTTTGTGGATCGATGGGACACTCTTTCCAACAACGCCCACGGCCAATTCGCCAAGCTTGACTGCCTACACTGGTTCAATTATCTGGCTTTTGATATGATAGGAGATCTTGCATTTGGGAAACCATTTGGCATGTTGGAGAAAGGCAAAGACATTACGGAGATACAAAAGGAACCTGGTGCGCCCATTAGCTACGCGCCTGCTGTCGAAGTCTTGAATCGCCGCGGAGAGGTCAGCGGAACGCTGGGATGTCTGCCTCAGCTAAAGCCATACGCGAAATACCTGCCAGACCCATTCTTCAGCAGAGGCCTTGCGGCCGTAGAGAACCTGGCTGGAATCGCTGTGGCAAGAGTCAGCGCAAGATTGGATTCAAAGCAAGAGGAAGGGCGAGTAGATCTCCTTGCTCGGCTGATGGAAGGTAAAGACGAGAGTGGGAACCAGCTCGGACGTGCTGAACTTACTGCTGAGGCGCTTACCCAACTCATTGCTGGGTCAGACACCACTTCAAACACCTCTTGTGCAATTCTCTACTGGGTATGCAAAACTCCTGGTGTTCTCCAGAAGCTTCAAAAGGAACTGGATGATGCTATTCCCGCAGGTGTGGACGTCCCTAGTTTCGACATGGTGCAATCACTGCCATATATGCAAAATGTAATCAACGAAACCCTCCGCATCCACAGTACATCTTCCCTTGGCCTTCCCCGTGTCATTCCTCCCGGACCAGGAGTTGATATTCTGGGCAAGCATTTCCCAGCCAATACCGTCCTCTCTGTACCTAGCTACTCCATTCATCACTCCAAAGAAATCTGGGGTCCTGACGCAGACGAGTATGTGCCGGACCGATGGAATCACTTGACTGAGAGACAGAAGAATGCTTTTATTCCTTTTAGCTATGGTCCCAGGAGTTGTGTAGGAAGGAACGTAGCTGAGATGGAACTTGCCCTTATCGTAGGGACGACTTTCAGGCGGTACGACTTTGATTTGTACCAGCAGAAATTGGAGACGAGGGAAGGTTTCCTACGGAAACCACTGGAATGTATGGTGGGGATCAAGAAGAGAAACAACTTGTAGATTTTTAGGCATGTCAGGTTGGTGCAGATTTTCATTGTACGAATGATTGAGTTGGCGTTTGAAGAACTTGAGAGGATCAAATTTCTAGAATGACAAATGCACGAATCTTAATAACCACGGCCAAGTAAGCCACAAAGGGACTTCTCGGTTTACTGCAGTAAAATTTCAAGTTGAGACGCTCAGCAATGACCCCAGCAATCGAGTTTGTAGCGCGGTCCAAGATGGAAGCCGTCAAAGTCAAGAAAAGGCGTCCTTTTCCAAAGCAGTCAAGTACTACAGAGTTGTTTTATTGCCTCCAGTCACTTTACATAGGTACATATACAATATCAAAGAAATAAATTTCCATTCGTCCTCATCTACATTTGACAAAGGAGCTCTGCAGTGGTTAATATATGGCTCACCTGCACTATGGTGAAGAAGTCTGAGTTAGAGTTATCAAGACATACACACCTTTTTCTGATATACATGAACTACATCATCAATATCCTCTATATCACCAAGTTATCCTGTGAGATCGTGCCTGCCTGTTTGAGCAGGCACCTAGCCATGCCTTCGAATTCATTAAGGACCGACCGAATACGAATACGATAGGAACTTCCTTTTGTTAACTTCCTGATCAACTTCCTTCCTACTACATCATCAACAACAACAACACAACAACTGTTCAGAGGAGAATTGAGTCTGGACACCTCGCTTGAATGGTCTTCGTCAATTGAGTGGATTCTGCTCTAGGATACCTTAACGTCCAACTTCGACAGCAAGCACCCTGTTTGGATTAGGTATATCTATCTAGCCTTGCCTGGTAGGCTTCATCATCAGGTTCTTTCCTTGTGAAAAGGTTTGAAAGCTAATGCATATATACCAGAAGGAATGACAAAAAATTCTTCTGTTTCTTTCCAATACGAAGGCCGATCCTTCATTGAAAAGAAAAGATCCGTCTGTGGTGCCACTTGTTTGGGATAACCATCGACGGACTATCCTCCGTCATTGCCAACTCCACGTCGTATGTTCAAGAGAAGACCACCACAGGGTTTGTAAGCTGACATTTGCCGAAGCACTAAGAGTCATCAATTCCTCACATTGCCTGCGCAATTACTTCTTACACGACATCAACTGTCGTGTTACGTATGATTCCTATTCTGCCAGGTATGAGGCAGAGAAATAATGTTTATTCCTCGTTCACAACGATTTATTTCTAACTCCGGGTATAGAACATACTAACCCGTCACAACTCCTTGAGGCTATCAATGTGTTCTAAAATGTCTAGTTCTACCACAAAGAAGCACACATCTAAGAAGACTTCCCAAAAGAAGGCCGGCCCGAGGCAGCAGTTCCCCTTGTTTCCCAAACTCCCGCTTGAACTACGTTGCAAGGTATGGAGGTACGCCTGTCCAGGCCCCCGATACATCGAGATCAGAAGCGAAAAGGCGCAGATTGGCTTGAACTACCGTAAGGAACAGTGGTCGCCGTTCTGCACTGAGAAAGCACCCGCCGTTTTCTTCGCCTGCAAAGAGTCTAGAGCGGAGACCTTGCGGTCCTACAAAGCCTTGAAGGGAACCCAGATTGGTACTCCTGCAATTTATTGCGACTTTGAGAGAGATATCCTTTGTATAATCTCCAAGTGTTTCAACTATGCGTTCTTCCCGGAGTTCGTAGAGAGTCTCTCAAATCACGCAAACTCCATCCGTCATATTCTAACAGATGGAAGCATATTCGGCTGGATGCTTGACGAATACTTTGCTGAGAACTTTGATGCCTTGATTCAATTCTCATCGTTGAAAGAGATCTCGCTCGTTTCATACCTTGAAGAAGAATTCCAAAATCCAGACATGAACTTTGTCGAGGACGAACTCTTTACCATCTATGACTTTAAAAGCTGCTCTTCTGAGGATCCTCATAAGTCTTGCATGGGAATTGTCCGGGAGTTTTACGGCAAAGCAATTGCTAGCAAGAGGATGTGTCTGGCAAATGAGGGCATATTTGAAATACAGATGATGAAAGAGGGCTTCACTCGGGCTGAAAAGGAGCATCCTGGATGGAAGGCACCATATGTAAACTGCGGATTACTTATATTTGTCGACCAACGTGGTGTACGCTGGGCAAAGTGTCATGGACGTTGGCGGTGCTCGGCCGACGAGAGAATTTCAGTGAGTGCTCCCTGAATCCTTTTGAATGCGAAGCACCACTTATAGATTAATAGATCAGACCCAATGTAGAGTTCGAAAATGACTGTAGGGCCGATGAGTTCGAATGTGGTCCTTATCATAACATCAAGACTCCGGAGTTCGATATGCGACTCTCCTTCCAACACTTTCCATGCAAACATAACACCTACTACAGCCACGACACTTTGTAAACAGCACGGATTATTGAAATGGGTTTAACGGACAGTGACTAAGGCACTGTTTTACAGAGACTTGCGGATGAGAAGAGTTCAAGTCTCTACTTGAACATATTTTTGCTTTTTTGTTCGCTGGAATGTTGACTTGTATACTCTCTGCGCCAACGTAGCTATACTGGTTACAAGAGAGATACACTTTACTAAGAGGTGCATATATTTACTGTATATTATAGTACGGATATTGCATTTCTATTATACGGTACTTATTATTGCTACACTATTGGGGCTTTAGGGGCTTTTGCATGTGGGAACATTGCAAGACGGATGGAAAAAGGCAAAGTACAATACAACGAATAACATATAAAATTTATACAGGATCATTCACAGTCTGCATATGTGTACGAATGACTATTACCAATCGGTTGTCATAGGTATTAGGAGATGCTCTTCCCGTCTTCTGTGCCTACATTTCGAAGGTTAATACACAAGCCTATAATGTAGGTATGGACAAAAGGATATGGTAGGAAATGAGAGGATTAACCACAATTCTAATTACGGCTCCAAATGGTTTACCGTAAGTGACCTATGTGAAATTTCCTCGGCCAATTAGCCTACCGACAAGAATAAAAAAAGTAAACAAACCTCACCACCACCTAACCATATAACCCAATATAACCAAAACAACCTCAACAAACAGAACAGGCATGTCGCAGTCGTAAGCGGCTCAGGACAAATTCTGTTTGAAGAGGAGGAAATTAAAATGAGTAACTAACTCATGGTTCGCAAATCCCGCATACGTATACGAATACCAGGTACCAGACTACCCCCTACAATAGGTAGATGGGTCGGGTGTGGGTTCATCCCCCCTACCATCTCACCTAACGGCAAAAACACAGGTAATGCTGTGTTCTAGAGGATCTTCGGATCCTATAGTTTTGCTTTTTTGCGAGGGGTTTTGGGAGGTGTTTTTGGTGAGCGAATTAAGCGAGAGGCGAGCAAGGCCTCCGAGAGACTTGATGGTAAGGCTGAGCGCGAGGTAGATATTTGTGGTGCGGCATGGTGAGGTACGTTGAATGGCCACCGAGGAAGTAGGTTGTAATGTCATAAGTTCTATTAAAGTGAGAAAACCCTCCCCAAAGCGAAACTCGTCTCTTTACTCAACAACTCAATCAAAAATCAAAATCAACCCGTCTCCTCCTCCCAAACCGTCTTCTCTCTCTCCTCTCATCCCTCAATCCAACCTCCCTCTCTAAAATCTCCGCCTCAAAATCCCTCTCAGCCACTCTATCCCTCCTAGCAACCCGATCAACAACCACCCTAAGAGATCTCAATGAAACTAAACTACTCCTGCGTCTCTCCCTCTCATATGGTATTTCTATCCTCTCATACTCATTAGGATGATGATAATTACGCTCATGCTCATCAGCCCTGCCATCTCTTCTTCTCGTGTTATTTCTTTCATTTCCAACTCTACCATCGCTGCCAATGTTAGCATGAGTGTGAAAGTGCCAGAGCATACGAGCTGCCCTTTGGTTTTCAATTCCTTTGGCATTTCCATGGTGGTTACCAAAACCATATGAATCCCTTCTTCCCCATGAACCCCTCCTATTAGCGTCAGCAGCTTCCCTTCTAAGAATCTCCAATTCCAAATCTCTCTCCTTTCTCTCCAGCTCCCCCCTAATCCTCTCAACCCCCTCCCTAACCCCATCAGCCTTACCCTCAGCCCTAACAACATCACTCACCCTCCTCACCTCCTCCTCCCTCTCTTTCCTCACCCACCCCTCCTTTAAAAATTTAACATCCTCCTTTAGCCCACCCATAGCCTCCTCTACCATTTTCTTCTCCGCCGCCATTTTTTTATCGTCCTCCTTTTTCTCTTTCTCTTTCTCGTTTTCTTTGGCGTTGGTGTCACTGTTACAAAGTGATCCAACACGTTCAGAAACCAGTTTAACGAACTCGATATCTCGGAGGATACTACTCCTTCTTCTTGCTTTTTCTTTTTCTTTCCCCTTATCTTTCTCGCTTGCTTTCTGACTCTCTTTCACTCCTGCCTGAACAATAGGATGAAAACCAGGATACCAATTCATCAACCCATCCTCACCCTCAAAACCATGGGTCGAAGTCGGAGTGTGAGTGGTTAAATATATAGCTGGGACTGGGGCTGGGATTTCCGATAATACGCGAGTGGATGTTGTTTTTATATGTGGTGGTAACATGGCGATACGGTGGAGGCGTGGGTTTTGATGAGGATCTAGGACAATACGGGGGGGTCTTATGGTTGTTGTTGTTGTGGTGGTCGTGTTGGTTTTTGGTTTTGGTTTTGCGGCTGGGACCTCTTTGATTTTGACGGGAAGGGGCATGAGGCACATTTTTGTTACTAATGGAGGGAGAGGCAGAAATTGCAGATATGTTTGGAAGAGAGAATGTCCGAATGAGATTCGTAAGAAAGAGAGCTGATTGTAGGATTAAGTAGCAACAAGCTATAGTTTAATTAGAACTGGTGGGAGTAAAAGCAAGTGCGATAGTTTTCACCTTTAAAACCCAGTTTTCGATGACTCTCACGTTACTTCATTTTCTTGAGATAAAACCATATCCTGCTGAGACCCGAAGCAACCCAGTTCCAAACAAAGTCAATTTGTTTCATTCAGGACTCTTGCATTTACTGTTTTATGCCCTTTTCTTTGATATCTACTTCATGTACCTTATGGTTCGTTACAATGCACCATTTACAAACGGAGAGAGGCAATGCAGCATCCCGTGAATCGGGTTACATCTATAGAAACTAGAAAATATTCTGCGGACGAGAGTCCTTGTTGCATGACTATATCTCAGAGGACAAAATTACATATATGTAGTGCACTTGTAACTTGCTTATTTAGGTAACTGATTTTTGCTAGAGTGATAATAACTCAATTGATTTCGGTTTTAAGTTAATGTAAAGCTTGTTCATATCTCAATAACCAATGAAAATAAGCCACTAGGACTAGCATATATGATTTATTAGCTGCTTAAATATACTCAGAAAGACTTTTAGGAAATTATTTTAATGAAATTTGCAACGATCTGATTAACTCCAAATCATAGTCTCTGTTTTAGTGTTCTTCGATTTGTTTGCTGTTCCTTTTATGACGACTTAAGTAATTGCACACCGCCTTATTTTCGACACAGCAGAATTATTCTATAGGCTGTTGTCCAGTGCATGTTAGCGAACCCCTATCAAAGCGGTGGCGGTATGCAATAACTTAGCCCTGGCACCTTCGTAACTCTTCACCTCTTCACAGCTTCATAAACGATGGCGCCAACTGGAGCTCAACTCATAGCGCGGGCTCTGCATGAGCTGGGAGTGAAGGTGATATTCGGTCTTGTAGGAATACCTGTCGTCCAAATCGCAGAGGAAGCCATTGCTTTGGGAATACGTTTCATCGCCTTCCGAAACGAGCAAGCTGCGAGCTATGCAGCAACTGCATATGGATATCTGACAGGCAGACCAGGAGTGTGCCTCGTCGTCGGAGGCCCTGGTGTTCTTCATGCTATGGCTGGCATTGGCAATGCGTCTGCCAATGCCTTCCCGTTGCTATTGCTTGCGGGGTCTAGCGAAACACATTTGGTTACGAAGGGCGCTTTCCAAGAGATGGATGCCATATCACTACTTTCACCTCACACGAAGATTGCCATTCGAAGTGGTCTCGATTCGATCCCTCAATCTCTTACGAATGCATATAGGACGTCATGGTATGGAAGAGGAGGAACGGGCTTTGTGGATCTACCGGCAGATGTCATACAAGGAGAAGGGGAAGAATTGTCTACGCAGATTGTGCCAGCGGCACCAAGAGCTGCAGCGGATCCAGATAAGATCAAGGTTATTGCAGGTCTCCTGAAATCTGCTAAGGCACCATTAGTAGTAGTCGGGAAAGGAGCAGCATATGCGCAGGCCGAGGCGTCTATAAGGAAACTTATCGACCAGACCAAGATACCCTTCTTACCCACACCAATGGGCAAAGGAGTCCTCCCTGATTCGCACTCATCAAATACGGCCTCTGCCAGGTCCACAGCACTTAAAGGTGCCGATGTTGTTGTGATCTTGGGTGCAAGACTCAACTGGATCCTCCATTTTGGCGAAGAACCAAAGTGGAACTCAGAAGCAAAGATTATTCAAGTAGACATCTCAGCAGAAGAACTTGGGAAGAATAAAGGTAACGCGGAACTCGCTGTCATAGGAGATATCAATGTGGTAACCGCACAGTTGATTGCTGCTCTTCAAAACTGGCAGTACGACACATCTTCATCCTATGTGCAAGCGATCAAGGCAAGCACTATCAAGAATGAGGCCACTGCTGCGAAGGCTAGCCAAGTGGATAAGATCCCCATGACCTACGGCAAAACTTTCGATGTTATTAAGCAGACTATACATAAGCTGTCTCCGCCAGAAGATGGCAGCGTAGTGTATATCTCTGAAGGAGCAAACACTATGGATATCTCTCGCAGTGTTTTCCCTGTTGAGCATCCCCGTCTTCGTCTCGATGCAGGCACCTACGCAACAATGGGCGTGGGACTAGGCTACGCCATTGCTGCCCATTGCGCCTACAACCTCCCTTCTCCTGAGGCCTCATCTGGCCCTAAATCTTCCCATAAGAAAATTGTCTGTCTAGAAGGAGATTCCGCTTTTGGTTTTTCCTTGCCAGAGGTTGAGACAATGGCACGATATGGTATGGATATTCTCATTTTCGTAATAAACAATGGTGGTGTGTATCATGGAGACAGCTCGGATTCAGACACGTGGTTGAAATTACAACAGAACAGTAAACAGGGCATGAAGGGAGGTCTTAGAAGCACGAGTTTGGGATGGGAGGTAGGATACGAAAAAGTGGCCGAGATGTGCGGTGGTAAGGGATATTTGGTAAGGACTCCTGAAGAGCTTGCTGAGGCTACCGAAGAAGGGTTCAAAACAAATGTTCCTGTGGTAATAAACATCATCATCGAAGCTGGACAGGCAAAGAAACTGGTAAGTGACCGCTGGTTCAAAGCCTCTCTAACTGCACGGACTGGTAGCTGACATTGGAGAAGGAATTTGCATGGCAAAACAATTCGAAGAAGGCAAAGAAAGGATCAAAGTTGTAGTTCAAGTTTGGTTGCCTTTTCACGGTTTCCCAATTAAGGGCAGTTAGTTAACTAAATAAGTGAGTTGCTCAAGTTAAGACTATTAAGGTGTCTTCTTGAACATAGTCACATGGCAGGGTCTATCTTTCACGGAACATACCTTAAACATATAGATACATAAATATATATTTATATTTTAAAACGGAGTGAAAGATTTTAGTGCCCCAGCTACACCAAAACTTCATTTTGGTCTAGGAGCCGAGGTTGTACTCACTGATAAGCAGCTCTCGATAGCAAGGGTACGATGGGGCGTGGTGTGGCGTAGAGCTTTTGTGCATCTGGGGACTCTTCGTCTGGACATTATTTTTTTTTCCCTTCGATGAGTGACTCTAAGATATTCGGATTACTTGACAAGAGACGAGCTGGCGTTGTCTCTGGGCCTTGTATCGGCCTCCTCTATGTGTGCTTCAGATGTATAAATTACAGTCGCATATCTATCTAAATTCATAATTCCTCGAACACGATTGTGAAACATCCACTTCAATACCTCGACAACAACTCACGAGCCACGTCCTCAACCTTCCACACACCGACTCACATACCCTAAACATAGAAAACGCCATAAACCGATAGGAAATCAAGTATTTTTGACATCTCAAAAATGGCTGAATCAACACCCAAATCGTACAATACAGACCCCGTCCTCTATCTCTACACTTCCCTGACCTCCGGTTCTTCGCACATTGTCACCGCTACCTCCCGTCTAGAGACCATTCTAAGAGCCAACCGCATACCGTTCAAAGCCCTTGATATTGCTACAGATGAGAAAGCACGGATGCTATGGGGTCGACGAGCAGGAAAGGATGAGTCTGGACGACCGAGGAAGATACCTGGCCTAGTACAGATGGGGTTGGTCGTAGGAGTACGTGAGCACATTTGAGCGGACGACGAAGGTCAAACGAAGACTGACAGGAACAGGATCTTGTTGAGATTGAGGACTGGAACGAATACGGAGAGCTGAAGCAACACGTCAAGATCGTTACAGAGGGCGCAACGATTATCCCACATCCCGTTAAAGTCACAACGTCCAAAGTAATCGACCAGAAAGAAAATATAAAGCCTACGTCTAGTTTAGCAGCTTCATCTAGTTCTTCAAAACCTACAGAAAAGGAAGAACCAAAGACACCGACTGGAGGACAGGACACATCCATTAGTTTGGCTCTTCGACAAGTGGGACAAGAGGCAGCTCAAAAGGCAAAGGATGTCAAGAATACGGTTGTGAAACCACCTGTTGAGACTGGAACTGCGGAGCCAGAAGTTAAGAAGGAAAAAAAAGACGGAGAGGATGAAGCTGAGGCTGAGGCTGAAGATGATCAGCTATCCCACTCAGCGACAATCGTACCGCCACCTATCTCCATCTCAACCCCAGCATCGCCTAAGCACAAGTCAAATATTGCTCTCATGCAATCACCGACCTCTACAGCTTGGAGGCGTGCTCCCGATGGTAGCATCGCCAGTGTCCTTGCACCCCCCGAGAAGCTAGGTTCACATACAGCACAACTATCTCCAACTTCTTCTGTGAACACGCATAGGGGCTCTGAGCTATCACACGTCTCAGCCGAGGAGATAAAGCGGATTGAAGATGAAGAGAAGATCGAGGAAGAAGACGAGAGTGCTGTGGCGGACGAGGACGGAGAAAAGGAGAAGAAGACAGAGGTTTAAGACAGATGAACTTTTCTATTCTTTGCGGTGCTAAATTTAAGCTAGATACCAAATGTGAGGGACTTCTCATGACCACTACTTAACCCGCTGCTCAAACTGGGAATTCCCACTCCGTAGGTTCTGGTAACTGCTTTTAGTCTTTAAGCGGTGCTCTGTTCAACCTTTAGCCAGTGATTGCGTAGGTAGATTTTGAAAGTCTTTTTACCAAGACATGTTTTACAAGCTTTTCTAATGGTTATAAAACCAAAGCGTTTCCCCTGAAATAAACTGCGCCTGTAATCCTCCGCTCTCGCTTGGCTTTACTATTTGAAAGCCAGAGTAGCCTCTTGTTCTCTGAAACTTTTCTAACGCCTAGCAAATGCCCGTACACTGTCTAATACACATCCAGGATAATTTATGCTTGCACCACTCTCAGCTTCCTCTCCTTAACTCCTCATTTCCCCTCCTCAACCACAATAGCGACAACGACACAAATGTCGTCAACTTTGCCACCCCTCCAATGCTCATTAGGATAATACCTTTGTACCTCCCTTGCGAACGGCCCATCCTTCTTCGTATTAACACTCGCTGCCTTAGCTTCGCCAGTGATACCTATCGCTAAGAAACTCTGCAGAGAAGGTGGTAGTTCTCCTTGTTCTGGTGCGTCCATCGTATACTCGTGTAGCCTATCTCCAACTCTTATTCCCTCCTCAGTATGTTCCCATGCTTTGGCTGAAATCATAAGTCTTGATACAACCCTAAGAATATCTTGAGCGCTCAGATTATCCCAAACTCCATCGCTTGCAAAGACTAATACATCACCATGACGTAGATTATGCTTGCTGACATTCGCATCTCTTGGAAGATCGCAAAGCTGAGTTCCTCCAAACAGCGCTGCGTGGTCCCTTTCTTGCTTTTCCATCTTACTCAACTGATACGGTGTATTAAACGCATGAGTCTGCGGATCCGAAAGATTATGTATTGCATTCAGCCTCAACTGAATGAACCCCGAGTCGCCCAAATTTGCAACCTCCAATGTCCCATCTCCGCGTGCAAGAGCTACACAAGCAGTACTTCCGCCAGCGGCTACTGTATCGTCCGCACAAATATCCTGATAACCTTTCAACATCAAACTCCTTGCGCTAAGTGCTGGCTTTGTAGTATCCGGAACATATGAACTGGCTGCGTAGGCCATGTAATCGCAAAACCCGTGCGCAAAATCTGCTGGGTCCACACCAGAATCTACCCATCCTCCCACTCCATCTGCGACCCCTAATGCTATATCTGAGGACTCCCCAATGCGCGAGACGAAGAAGGCATCTTGACCACTGTCAGGACGCGTGCGCTTGTCTTTCCGGCGCGCGTGAATAATATCGTACGGGTTGAAGGAGAAGACATTGACATTGGGATTGTAGCGACGATCTTTGGCTGTGAATGATGCCGATATACCGTAAGTGAATTTTGGGGTTGACGGACTGGGTCGTGAGGTGTGGAATGCTTTGAAACGTGTGAATGGGAGAATGAACTGTTGCCTCGGTCTTCGCAGGCAGGTTTGCGACAATTGTGGTGCGATTGAAGACTTGTAACGAGCTCGAATTGGTCTTATAGAGATCGCAGACATATTGCCACTATGTAGAAAATTTTTGTATGAATAACCGGGTCTGCGTGCTGCTGCTGCTGCTCTTTGAAGCATCGACTCCATAGTTGTATTGTAATTCGAGGCCGTCAAGGCTGAATAGGGGATATTTATGGCCTCTTAAAAGAATGAAAGATTGAGAAAAAGAAGGTTTATAAAGAAAGAAGCATTATTGGAAACCCGTGAGTGCTTAATGAGAAATTGAGGATATAGATTTGCTTCTCTAATTCCAATGTCTGTTGGGGTATGAAATAATGAGGCTACAAAATTCCACTTCCTCAACGTCACTTTCTGGTTCGGACTCCTGCGCCACCCCTGCAATCGGCACTCGGTTCGCGCAATCCCTCCACCTTTTTCTCTAATATGCATAATAATATAATTAATAGCCTTACTGTAACAGGTATATCTTCACTTCATTGCCACACCGGTAGTAGTTCGCGCAGGAAGGAATCCAAAGATGGCACCTATTCTTCCCCAACAAACCGTCGCAGCGATCGAGACAGCTCTCCTCGCAAAGCCTCACCCCGATCTCCACGCTATCGCTGACGTTTTTAACACCACCTACCAAACAATTCGCCGCATAAAGATACGTCTAAACAACTTCCTTGCGACTGGTATCGATCCGCGCAAAACACCAGGCCGAAAGCCCAAATTTCAAGATGAAGAACGCACTGCAACACTCATTCGTGAGTTGCTATCGCATAAACCAGACTTGCACCAGCGCGAGATTGGAGAGTACTTAGAGAAGGAATTCGGAATCAAGGTTTGTCAGGCTACAGTTAGTAGGTTGTTGAAGAGATATGAAATTCCGCATAAGAGATTTAAGACGGTGGAGCAAAAACATAGGAAAGGAGGGCCACCTATGAAGAGATCGGAGGTTGATAGGGAATTGGCTGCTGCGAGAGAGGAAAGGAGACTTAGACAGGAGGAGAGGGAAAGAGAAGAGAGGGAGAGGCTGTCTCAAGCGGCAAGGCTGCTTGAGGAAAGTTCACTATTGGCAAATCATGGGCAAAGCTACAGGAGTCCGTATGCGTCTTGAGGAAAAGAGCTTGAACAGATGAAATTTCAGCCTAAAGAGTGAGAGACCACGGAAGAGGCAATTTGAGGTCATGGTCCTAGAAGGATACCCGGTGGCAATTGACTGGCTCCAAAAGATTCCTAACGATCTAATATGCAAAAATCCTAGCTTCCAGAGATTGGGGATAATAACACCGATAATGGGCGGACATTTATGTCGAAGGATGGAAGTGATTGGTCCGAAGATGTCTACGAGAAACCAACCACCACTGGTCCGCTGACTAGCTCTTCTTATGGAGCTGCTATTCATTGTGTCAAGTAGCACCTGGGCTCAAAGAAAGCGAACACCACTTTGCAGCCGTAAGACAAGCAAATGAAGTGGGTTAGGTATCTCGGATGGACGTAGTGCTAAACTTCTACATTAAAGAGAAGGAAGGGGCAAAGCTGAACATATATTTTGAGTTGTGTGGGGTATCACTATAGTACAGTCTAATACTGCCTAAGACATAAGTCTTCCTAATACTACAATAGTATTACAACCCCAACCTCTACCACATTTAATTTCCGTCCAATTTAGTGAACAAGCACAACCGGCTTCCCCTTCTCCCACCCATCAATACTTTCCGTTATATTAACCCAATACCTCAATTTAACAGCCTCATTTCTCGCCCTCTCCAACCTTGTCTTCCCATCTTCCCCAAGAGCATCCTCCCTAAAAGCCTCTTCAAGCACAGCTTCACTCTTCGCAATCCTCCCCTCATTAACCCTCTTAAGCTCCTCCAGTTCCTCCTCACTCTGTGCCTCCTCAATCAACTCCCTCGCCTCCAAAACCTCCATCAACAACTCCTGATCCTCACCCCCCAACTTAGCCGTCTCATCCCCCGCAACATCAATCCCCCTCAATCGCAATAAATACTGCGCTCTCAATAATGGATCCTGCAATGTCTTATATGCCTCGTTAATCAACGCACTCGTAGCTTCCGCTTTATTCTTCAATTCTTGAGGATGTCGATCCGGATGTGCAACTGCTTGTAATTGGAGGAACTCTTTCCGGAGAGCGCGAATGTCAATTTTGAAGGGCCCGGATGGAGGTGGGCCCGTTGGGAGGGTCTGCGGAAAGAGGTCGTAATGGGTTTTTGGTAGATTAGACGAGGTAATGGGTAGCTCGTTTTGGGTGCTGGTGGCGGCTGAGGTTTGCGATTGGTATCTTCGTTGTGGCGATAGTGGTTGAGTATACGCAGCGAGTCTTTTTGCACATAGCTGACAGCTCCTGATTTGCGGACTCCTGCCTTTTGTGCTTGTAGTTCTGAAGCTTCGCCGTGTTGATGCTGATGCTGCCTCACAGACACGGAGGACCTGTTGGTTTCGGCCTAATATTGAGGAGCGCATGGCATGAGGTGTTCCAAGGTTATGCGTAGGTGAAGTTGTGTCAACACAAAAAGTTCATGACGTCGACTTAGCGAAGGCTGAGGATACGTGGGGTACCTGCGCTAGAAATAGGGCGTGTTTAAGCCGACTCACTCGTCTGGATCACCTATGAACAATAAATGTAATCTTACTTTTGTTACTTTTTGTTATATACCTACATACTAATTTGATTATACCTCCTCTCCCGAAGGTGCAAACTGATAAACTCCACGCAATGCCTATACTTCATAATGTACTCATATAATCTCATCTCAATCCAATGCCAGTTCTACCTCCTATGTTCCCGACGATGCCTAACCATGAATGACCTTCACAAAGTTTGTCCACTGACAACTGCAACCTCCTGTACCTCCATCAAACCCACCTAAACTAGGATCTGACACATTCACAAAAACGCTAGGAGCCTGGTTGATCAACGTTCCTCCAAACCCTCGATTTTCGGCCAGCACTTGACCACTAGAAGCTACAATTTCTTCCCGGTCATTCATTCCATAACAGTACAACAACTTCGCAGAAGGGTCGCCACCATGACGGTCCGTTGTTATAGTGATTGGATAAGGGAAAGAGCCAGGCTGAGCGAAGTCGAATGTGGTGTTTGTGGACGAGGATAGTATGTCGGAGGACGCCGTGGCATTATTAAGTCGAGCTGTAGTGTTCATCCGGGTCCAAATCTCAATCAGAAATCTGGTTTGAGCCCACGTACATCTTTTAGAAGCTTCTGATTCTGTAGCACCTCCATTCTCATCATCAGGAACATTGCCATTATCAAGATTTGTTTCATTAAGAGGAGTGAGTGACTTTAGGAAGATCGAGCGGTCAAAGTAGTTGTAAAAACTGTAGCGTTCAGTCGACAGGCCACGATCATAGAGCCGTATCGGTTGCTGGATAGGAAACGGGAGTAGATTTGCAGGAGCTGCCGTGCCATCGCTATTGACGCTTGGTGCTGGGATGAATGAAGTAACGTTTGGAAAGGGATCGGTATCGTTTGACGTATCTCTTTTTGAGAGCTGTCCACCGAGAGCCGTGGCATTTGTTGTGGAAAGAAAGGAAATATAAAATGGGGTTGGCTCTCCAGCTTTGTCTGTGGATGCCACAGAATCGGTTGTGTTTCCCAGAAAGAACTCCTCGGCAAAAGTTGGTGGCGTTGGACTGGGCGAAAATGTAGGAATCTGTCGCTGAAACAGGCTCCTAATAAAGCTTCGAACAGATGCTGGGTTGCCAACACTGCGGCGTGTAGTCAAAGTGGGATTACCAGTCACATTGGCGAAGGTAGCGTTTGCAGTGCTGCTATTGTCCCATTGTATCTGTAGTATGAAGTTGGGCTGGTCCGGTTCATTGGGTGCCACAGAAGCTTGTTGCTCCTTCGGCAAATCGCAGCTCCATACTGTTGATGGGAAACTGCAGCCAGTATTGCTAATAATGTTTACTGGGGCAGCCACCGTAGAAAGGCCCGTAGGTATAGGTGGAAATCCCGTAAGATTCAGCCACTGGGACTGCTCAGAAATTGTCTTTGACTTGTGGTGTAGTGTCGTCGCGAGTGCAATGATGAGAGTGATCATGGAAATAAACCCGATGATCAGACAGAAGTAGTACCTGCGTCTCTTGCGTCCTTCTGCACCTGTACGGCCATAACAACCTCTTTTTGGAATACATCCCCGGCCTCTCCACCACCCACCCGCTCGACGAGCTACGGCATCCTCCTTCTCATACCTTCGACGCCTAGCCTCGGCCTTTCTGGCTTTGCCAGAAGGCTGTCTAAAGAGGTCGGGACCGACGAAAGCTGGTGCATTTCTTGGAGGGAGCTCAGGGTAGCCTGAATTTAAATTAATCAGTCGACGGACGGCGGGAGTCAACGGTACTTCTGATAGTGGAATGCTTCCTCCTGCAGCCATGGCCCTTTGGAGACCAGGAGATAGAGGCCCCGGTGAGGTGGGCTGCTCTAGATTCATTGCATGTCCAGGGGGGAAGACCGCTCGATATTTAGGGATATGAGCAGGAGCAGGCGAGTATGGAGGTGGAGGAGGGCTGGGGAGACGCTGTTGGGATGAAACCTCAGTAACTGTGGATTGAGTGGATTCCATAACTCTAGGAGCTGAATTTGAGCTCGCAGAAAGACCACTTATAGTGACCAAATTAGGTTGTACAAAAGGGTTATTGCTCTGCGCACTTCTTCTGTTCGGTGGATTGGAGAGCATCGGTACCGCTCTGTTGATGGAATGGGGATTGGGAGCCACGAATAGCTGGTTTCGTTCTACATCCGGACTATCTTGCTGACTATCAGTGCTTGCAGAAACAATGCTCGCTTTTGAAGGGCTCGCTATGTCTCCAACATGTGACAATACGAAAGGTAAGGTGCCACTGGATTCTTGAACTTTATGTCTGGTTTCTTTCACCACGGGATCTCGTTGAGAGCTCTTCTGGTCTTTCACCTGTTCCCCAGCTCCTGTATTCCACCATGCATCTGAAGAGATCGTAGTGGATGTCGCGGGGGTCATCGGTGAAAATTGCTTCTCCCATGTTTTATCGTCACTTGCTGCCTGTTGAGCCTTTTTAGCCGCAAGATCGAGATCAGGAACAGCTGGTGGTTGATTTGAGTTAAGGTGCTTGTCTGCAAATGTATTTGATCGAGTTAAAAATGGCGTGGTGATGTAATTCCACCACCCTGACCGTTGTCGAGTGGCAGTCGTACTGACACTAGCATGCTTAGCAGCTTTAGATACCTCAGAGTAGGATATGGCTCTTGGTCTTCGTGTTACAACAGGACTGTCATCCTCTTCAAACATTGTACCAGCAGATTCCGTAGTGTCTGCCCGGGGTCTTGGCTTTGTGTATGTACTATGCCACCTCGATGACATCCCATCATCTGTGTCTGGCGAGAAATAGCTTTTCTGAGCTTCTACCCTTTGCCGCTCAGTATCTAAAATAGATGGTGGCATTGTAGGAACAGGGGGTGCATCCTTATCGGTATAAAAGCCAAAGGCGTTGAAGGGCGAAGACGAATAAATGCTGGACGTTCCTCGAGGTCCATCAATAACGGAATTCGTTCCTGTTGTAGATGGTGACCAATATGACTTTTCCTGTGCAGGAGTGATGACAATAGCAGGTGTTTCGGGTATGGGAGTGTGATGTTGGTAGCTCTGTACTATCTTAGAAGTTTCAGATGCTGCAGTCTGCGGGCTTGCGATATGCTCTGCTGCCTTAGTGGGCGACAGAGAGATCCCAATCACAATGGGGCGGTCATCGGGTGACAAGGGCGACAGTATAGAATCATTCAGACCCGCTCCTTGAGAATGAGTGGCCTCCTCCAGGGCATTTCCATTTGTCGTTGTTGGAGCTGTTTCGAACTTGCCAGTTTTTCCTGCTTCTTTGTTCTTCTTCGACTTCCAGAAAGCTAATGGCATCTCAGCACCACCTCCCAGAGCTTGAAGAGTCGCCAAGTCTACAAAACAGCCTGGCTGCGGCCCAGTCCTAGAAGCCTCTTTTGTTATTGCTGGCGGCTGGGCTTCAGGTGCAGGTTCTTCACGACGCGTAAATGTGGTAACAACCTTAATGCCAGCTTTTGCGTTCTGTTTCTTCTGTCTCCCTCTGGACTTCTCGCGTGAGAGTTTCTGTACTGAATATCTCTTATCTACCCTATGTGTGCTTGGATTTCGTGCATCCTTTGTGGTGATCCCGAAATTGTCATTCTCTGGAGGTTTGGGAAATTGTGTCAACGATGGAATCTCTTCTCTCGTGGCTGGGCTGGATGGACTACTATTATCCTTCTCCCACCAGTCATCCTCACCCTCTACCTCTGATTCTTCATCGTCATCTCCGTCGAAAGGTGTGTGGAAAGGGTTGTTCGTAGAGCCAGCAGTCGGACTATGTGGAGGGGCCGAAGGCGTCTTGTTCAAGGACGTTATGGTAGACATATCCGCAAGTGATGGGATATAGAGCGGCGAAGAGGAATAATTATGCCACTTGAACGCTGTCTCGGAAGATAAGATGATGCCGTTTAGAAGAGCGACTGTATGAGTTCGTTGAATATAGCTATATTATTCACATATGTGGGTGTGACTGGGTGCTATGTTTGTGGGGAGGTCGTAGATTCATTGATTCTTCGAGGAAGGAAGGAAGGAAGGTGTAGGGCTCGCGTTCCAAGGAAAGTGCCAAAATGATCCCTAAGACATCTTTTGTAGTGAGGCAATAAAGAAAAAGTGGTGTGCAAGGCAGCAATTCTCGTGCGTTTGGCCTGCAGGAATAGGAAAGACAATAGACTATTGGCAATTGATACAATAACAAAAAAAAAGGTGAAGATGATAACAATGAATGTAAAGACAGTGAACCGGACACAGAGAAGCCGGTGAATTCTGCGACGATTACGAAAATACCAAACGTTTTGGAGTAGAAATGAACGAAGCAGAAAGAAGACTGATAGCCGTCAGATGGAGGCCATCAGAGTCTACTGAGACCCAGATGCTTGGGTCAAGGTCTCGAAGCTACTTGCCCGTTCCAAAATTAAGAGCAGGCACTTCCATTCGACCACAGCGTTAGCTCAGGTATTGAACCGTCTGCTGGACCAGATTCAAGACGTTGACTCGTTGAGAGATGTCTGGATAGGCGCTCACAAAAGCAAAAGGGTCCACCGCAATTGGGTCGGCGCTTAGAAAGCTCCATGGCTAATCAATTAATCTTGGAGAGCCTCTCAAGCAGAGCAGAGAGTGACTGGCAATAATGAGGAGAGGAAGGAGAAGAAGCAGACAGTAGTATTTCAGTATCGTAATTCCCAGGAGATAGATACATCCTTCTGCGATACAGAAACATGGTGAATGAAATAGGAGGAAGGGAGTGAGGTTTGTGGTGTCCAGGTTTCACCGCCCCCTGTTTCGTGGGTAATTCTGCCTCTTACTGTAACTAACATTGCCTTACCTATTGGGTACTAGTCAGGTACGGAGACTCCCGAGACACCGTTGGGATTCGCCCTGTCAAATTCGTCAACAGATCTTCTTACTAAGATAACCGCTGTAGATCCAAAAGTTCCTTTGCTTCATAGGGTTTCATTCAACGTACGTAAGTAAGTATCAGCGTAGGTACTTCCTACCCATCGTTTCCGTTTGATCCTTATTCTAAAGTTGACCGACTACTCGTACGGTACGCAGAGTCACGACAATGCTCAAAATGGTGTGCTACATAGAAAATGCCGTTTACGTATGATGGCTGATGATCTTGTGGTCCGGCTGTTTGTGGCAAGAGATTTCTCGTGGAGTTTTACCGGCATAATAAATCATTTCGCCAATACAAGTTGAAGGAGGGCTGTTCTAATTCGGCCACTATTAGTATCATATACATCAGGATCACATACTTTTAGCACACCGAGTTTATCAGCAGTTAGTGAGGGTAACTTAGTGATTGCGGCAAGAAATTCATTGTATACAATTGATATTGGTTCCAAAAAATTCAATGCTCATTTGTTTGACAAGCAAGTCTAACGGAGATGAGAAACAATAGCCAGGAATCTTTTAGTTTGTGATGCAGTTGGCATGAAAGTACATTCGTACTCATGGCAGGAAGTCTAGAAGTCAGGTACTGTACTAGCCTCTGGCTGGAATGGAAAGTCCCACAGCCGACAGTGGACAGAGCGCGTTGCTTCGTCCAGATAAGTATGCTGAGATGCTGAAGGGTTCAAGTGTTTTGGCGCAAGGCCCATCCATTATTCTGGGATATATCGGACGTGATTTCGTGATATTCTTACCTTAGTGCCATTCCTTTACCCAGCAAAGATACGAAGTACTTCGTGCACACATCAGAATCGGCAAGTTACTTGAGCGTGGTGGGACTAGCTGCCATCTCGAGGAATGGCAGGCTGTTCGGCGAGTAGTGACAAGTCGGAAAATCATATTTGCAAGCGACAAGACCAGTGTTGAGGGATGAGGGATGCTGAGGAGATTGGGATTCGTCGGAAGTGTTTATGTGGGAAATAATAAGAAATATATTGCAAAAATAACAATATATCGTTATGGGATGAATCTGCCAGTGCCCGAGACATGTCAAGGCTAGAGTTTGGTTTAGTGCACAGCATGCAAGGCGGGGGAAGCTTGCATATTATTAAATTTGACTCAACGGTGACAACCCGAGGATTCACGAAGTAAGGCTCTGGAAGGATTAATAGTAGATAGGTTGATAAGTGTTGAGTACTTCAACTGTTGAAGTTTTGAAACTCGGAGCGTTCAAGAAAAACATCGTGACTTCTGAAGAGAGACGACTGCCCCATTTTCTAGCGCTAGGACCCCCCATACAATTTCATCCAAGAAGTTATCAAAATTCTTTTGAAATTAAAAAGTCAAATTACATTGTGCTGCTTCTACCACAACCTCTACACTCTCCTTCTCTCCACCACCACCAACCTCGACAGTTCTTCAATACCATCGTCGCCGTGCTCGTAACGTTCCGACATCTTACTCAGCCACTAAAAGACCAGCGCCCTTATCCTAGATACGAGGTTCTGACCCTTTTGCCAAGCGACCAATCCACGGTCATTCGCGATATTTTTGGAGCCACCTACACCACAAGGAAGGCTGTCGAACCCGGGGACGTAGTTCCAAATTTGACACGAAGAGAGGGCGAGTATAGAGGCGGTACTAGTACTTCACACTAAAATTTGGAATTCCAGAGTCACTACTCGTGCCTTCTGGTCTCTCCTGAAATCAATCGTCCTGGCTTCCTCACTCAATCCCAACACCTCTTCGTCGTCTCTGGGCGCATCATTTTCTGGTCATCGAAGACGTAAATCCTCATCTGCGAATCACCTACCACCGAGTATTGTCGTCGAACTACCCGAGGCAGCCTCTAGTGCGACGGACGAAACCCTTGCCGGACGTCTTTCGTCGTCAACTGAGAGGCTCCCAACCATTCCAGGGACGCCCAACGAGGCCATGTCTCTGTCGCGGAGTCCCTCTCCCAGGCCGGGAGGTGGATGGTCAAGTCCAGGTCTGAACAGCCCATACGGCAATTTCAGCGGTCGGTCGAGCCCTTCGAAGAGCTACAGCGGCGCCAATGGATCAAATTCGGTTACTTGGGAGTCTGCGAGGGCGAAGAGCGAAGGGGTGAATGGATACCCATCGTTCAAAACGCAGAACAACGGCTTCTTCAATCGGCATTACCGGAAGATATCGAATAGCCTGCCACACTTCAACTTGGGTAGGGATCACAGGAGTTATGCGGAGAAGGAGAAGCTTGGCCGGGGACGGCATGCCTCTCAACGGCCGTGGCAAGCTGGAACTGGTGTTAAGGGATGGTTTAGGAGTCGTATGGGTCGAAATTCGTTCTTACGGAAACGTGTTATCGTCCTTATATCATTCTTTGTTGTGGCAATAATTTTCTACTCGACACGTCAGTTTCCCTCCGTCGCTGAATGGGGTCTCGCTGATGCCGGATTAGCTTTGCATTACTGGTGGCGCAGAGCTCCGCTACTGGGAGGTGGTAAAAAGCATGTTATAATACTGGCGGCGAATCAAGGTGGTGGTGTAATGGAGTGGAAGGGTCCGAGGGAGTGGGCCATTGAGCGTGACAGCGTGCGCAACAAGCGGAGGTATGCGAACACATGGGGATACGATCTGGAAATCGTCGACATGAGCACTAAGAAGAGATACGCCCACGAATGGAGAGAGAGCTGGGAGAAGGTGGACACAATTCGGAACTGTTTACGGAAATATCCTGATGCTGAATGGTAAAGTTTGTCGATTTTCTGTTACCTCTACCTATTTGCTAATCTTACCTCTAGGTTCTGGTGGTTGGATCTCAATACTTTTATAATGGAGCCAACCTACTCTCTTCAATCTCACATCTTCAACAATCTCGCAGCAAACACGTACCGCAATATTAACGAGTACAACCCTCTTAACATCACCCACCCATTCACCAATGAATACCTCGATCCATTGTCCCGCAGTGCGATTGGGGACGGAAAGGCTGAATCCATAAACTTAATCGTCCCACAAGATTGTTCTGGTTTCAATCTGGGTTCCTTTTTCATCCGTCGCAGTGCGTGGACTGATCGCCTCCTCGATGTGTGGTGGGATCCTGTAGGCTATGAACAAAAGCACATGGAATGGGAACACAAAGAACAAGACGCACTTGAATTTTTGTATATCAACCAGCCATGGATCAGACCACATACAGCTTTCATCCCTCAGCGAAAAATCAACAGCTTCCCGCCAGGAGCGTGCAACGACAATGGGAATAACTCAATGATCCATTATGACGAGAAAGAACGAGATTTTCTCGTCAACATGGCTGGTTGTGAGTGGGGGCGTGATTGCTGGGGTGAGATGTACAATTACCGCGAATTAAGCAACTTCCTTAATCGTACTTGGTGGGAGAGATTCAAGGAGGATTTGGTGGCCAAACTGTGGTTTAAGATCACAGGGAAGACGATCCGTATCTAAGCGATTCTCTTCCCCGCTGTGTGGAAAAGTAACCGGACCTGGATGTTCTAGCTTTACGAGTGCTCTATACCTTGCTATGTGGATACCTATTCAACCCGGCAATTCTATGGAGAGTACCGAGCTTTCTTTTCTTCTTCCCTTCTGTTGTATGTTTATTTGGCCCTGCAAAATGGGCATCAGCGTTGCATAAATAGATGGATGGCCTTGGCTTGGATCGTTTGCTCTTTTCTTTCTTAATATTCGCCGGAGCTGGCTTTCTCTGCTGCAATTTTTTGCAAAGAAAGTAGCTTTTTTTGTCTAGCTTGGTCTTCGGTATTCGCAACGCCGCCATCAGCATTTATTTGGAGTCAGATTTGGTGGGAAGGCTTGGCTTGTATGACTAAAGTATTCAATGATCATGGGCGACGATTTTAATTGTAAGGAATGTAAATATTGCCTTGAGTCGTATGTGCAAGAGATGAATGTTGTGTGGGTTTCATCTGATGGTAGGTCCTTGTACGAGCCGATTAATAGAACATATGAGTACCTGTCTGCTTTCGGGTTTTGGTACTGTTACATTAGGTGGTACTATGGCGACTGTGTTCTTTCGAGAAGTTACTAGGTTGTCGTCTTTCTCGTTGAGTAACTAATCCTTGAACAGCATTTATATTAAAGTATATTACCTCAAATCACAAGAAGAGTGCAATATTGCTAACTTGAACGAGAAAGAGTGTTATTCGAAGTTCGAAATATGAGGTCAGGCTCAGCCAATCAAACGAGTGAGTGCATCTAGCTAAGCGACGGTATGTGACCATTCCCTGAAGAGTCTCCCCAAGCAACAAGGTGTTTCCCGAAAACATGGATCCAAGTTATGAATGACCGTAACCACTAATTGAAAGCCGCCTTGTTCTTCTGAAGGAATTCTTTAAAGGTTGTAGCTTTCAGACCGACATCAGCCAATAGTGCTGCACTCTCTTCTAAGCTTTTACCAGCATAATAACCTGGGCTCTCGATGAAAAGGTGGTTTTCGAGCATTTCATCAGCTAGTGCAGGGGGAAGTGCACTTTTGTAACTCTCCGCATCCACCTGCAGATAACGCGCTTTCTTGCCTGTAACATCCTCAAACTCAGACACAATACGGGAAGGAGTGTAATAATCAGCTGCTGCAAGGACTTGAGCACCCAAAACTTTCGGTCGTTGTTGCATCGCCGCAACGACATATTTGCCTAATTGATATACGGGTAAGCATTGGTACACAACTTCAACCTATAATTCGGAACATGAAGCCAGTAGTTACCGCGTGCTTTAAGGTTTGTCAAAAGCCAAAGGAAAAACAGTCAACTCACCCATATCCTCAGCGATATCAATAAGGGGAAATTTTGCTTCTCCTCCAACGGGATAGGCCAGGTTCCATACATTGTCTTCCCCTTTACGAAGCATCCCAACTTGAGTGAAGTTGGTCATGAAATAACCGGGTAATACAAAGGTACTAGGAACTCCCGAAGCACGAATGTACTTCTCAACATCCGCCTTCATATCGAAATGAGGAACATGCTTCAAGAGACCCCCACTTGTCTCGGTCACATGGAGTAGCGAGGAGAAGATGAGATGCTGTACACCAGCTTCTTTAGATGCATCGGCAACATTTTTTCCATGGACTAGTTCGGCGTCGGCTGGGCCCGCTCCCCAGTTTGGTGTGGTGACTAAGAATACAGTGTGTGAACCAGCGATAGCTTCAGCCACCGACGTCTTGGAGTCCATGTCTGCCTAGAGGAGGTTAGATTATTAGTACCAATATTACAATTTGGTACTGTTGGAGAGAGGACTTACGGCTTTAACATCGACGCCTTGCTTAACAAGAGCCTGAGCAGATGGCTTGGAGGCATCGCGAGTAATGCCTCGAATGCTGAATTCCTTAGCGAGAGAACTATTCAGGATTGCTCGGATAACAGAGTTTCCCTGGTTGCCAGTGGCGCCAAATACAGTAATGAGCTTCGACATATTTAGGAGTACGTATTATTGAATACTGCTTCAAAGAAATAGATCTGGATTTTAAAAAGTAGTATTGAAGGGTTAGACCATTTTATATAAACTGTTCAGTACTCCGTACGTACTGTTTGTTTGAGTTTCGGTATGCGGAGGATCCTTCGCCAATTTCGGACGAAGTTTAGTCCAAGTTTCCCCGTACGCATAGAGTTGCTCCAGCTTTAGTCCGATCTCTACCTTTTGACAAAAGTATATATTCTGGAGACAATTTCCTTCTTATCCATAGATCACATATTATATATATAACATACTGTCATCCTTCGTGCACTGATATTCCTCTGCAACAAGTAGTGTCTCAAGTGGAGTACATCCTATTCATACACCTCTCTTCCAAACACCCTATCTCCCTCCTATCCGCCAATTCAATTCCTATCTTTACAACCCTTTATATAACGAAGACTCTTTTTCTCTAAATTTGTAGAAGATGTCGACATCCAAAGCTTTCGCCCTCATTGCAGGCGTAGGTCCAGGCACGGGCCGATCTCTCGCTCTAAGATTTTCTCAGGGAGGCTATTCTTGTATCTTAATGTCACGCTCCAAAGCAAGCTGGTCACCAGTGGTCGAGGAAATCAAAAGTCTCGGTCATATTGCTCACGGGTTTGATTGCGATGTGTCGGATTCGAAGAGCGTCAATGCTGCCTTTGCTGGATTGAGACAGGTCTTGGATGCATCCAATGGCCATTTGAATGTCGCTATTTATAACGTAGGTGGAAAGCTGATCAGGAAGCCATTTCTGGAATTAGAGGAGAAGGATATTAATGTGGGCTGGGATGCTAATGGGTAAGTAATATTCCATAAAAGTCCTTTATATATTTGCAGAGTCAGCCTCAAGGCTCTTGGAAACTCATAGGGTGTGCTTTGACTTCACTTGGAGGTTTGGCTTTGATATGGTATACGTCTAACCTTATACTGCTTCAGGCGTGGACTAGTCCTCTTTTCACAAGCTGTGTTACCGAGTCTCCTCTCCTCTGTCGCTGTCAATCCACCACATTCACCTTCCCTCCTCCTAACAGGTGCAACTGCGTCCCTTCGAGGCGGTACTCAAATGGCTAGTTTCGCAGCCGGAAAATTTGCAATGCGCGCAATTGGACAATCTATTGCCCGAGAATTTAGTCCTCAGGGGATTCATACGGTTCATTTTATTATTGATGGTTTAATCGACACTGAGGGAACAAGAGGGTTCAGATCCAAAGAAGAGAAGATTAATCCTGATCATGTAAGATTTCGGAATCTTAGATCTTGAATTTTGTTTTTTTCCTTTATGTGTCGTAGAAAATTATGTTAATATGCAAATTTAGATCGCGGATACGTATTGGAATGCTCATATTCAGCCGAAGTCATGCTGGACGCAGGAGATGGATCTCCGTCCATATATCGAAACATTTTAGGCGAGAGTTACTATAGTTGAAATTTGAGGGATATCATCGCTAAAGAATGGCATGTCTCTCACAAGGCAGTGTTTTTGCCTTTTGTGAAATGGTCGGTGGATTCGAAATGGGTTGTATGGTAGTTTGTAAACAAGTACATGTATATATGCACAAAGATAAATCTAGATGACCAAACATGAATCTCATTAACATATTAAGAGATTCTCGAGTTACAGGGCACTTATTCTTGTATTCTGCCGCCAAGTTAGTAAGAAAAATGCTGTGAGGCTTTATTCGTCTAGCTACCTAAAATACCTATCTAGTTTGTAGTTCAGCATTAACCCAACAGCCAACAATTACGAGTACATAGTTTACTTGTCCGAATGCAAAGTACAGTTAAAGTAAACATAAACCCCATTAAATCTAAATTCTTTCCAGCACCAAAACAAGTTCCTAAGTAGCTACTCTCATACAGCTTTATGATTGCTCGATTCCTTCAACCAAGTCTTGAAGTCTTGCATTGCCGGATTAATCTCTCTGCATTCGGCAAGATCCGCTCCATATCCAAACTCATCAAACCACTTCCACATCAGTCTGTTATCCTTGAGCATAATCTTGGTTACATAACCCAGTGGACCAAAAGTACGTGGTATATCCGTGCGGTAAATTTCCCGAAACTTGGCGTTTGCTTGGGCAAAAGTGAGCTCGTCTCCAGCAAGGGAGATAGCCCGATTCTTGAAGCGCTTAGGATCCTCCAAAGCCTTAGCTGCGAAGACACCAATATCTTTCACAGATACCAATTGTAACTTGGTATTCTTTTCCATCGCTGACCACCACTGACTAGCCACACTTCCCAAGAAACCAGCATCAAAGTTATCTACGAAGCAGACTGGTCGTAGAATTGTCCATGTCATGCCCGTCTTAGCAGCTTCTGATTTCAAATGGAGCTCTACGTTATGCTTTGTAATGAAGTGAGGTACGTAGGTAGGTGCGTTGTCAGACCTGTTTCCACCCCGGTCGACAGATGTAAGAACGAAGTGTTTAACACCATTTGAAATTGCTGCATCGATGAGAGATTTCCCTTGAATCTCTTCAATATCCTTCTCATTCCCCTTCAAACTCGGAATTGTAACGGCAAAAACTGCATCGATTGGTTCTCCGATCTCCTTGAAGATAGAATCGGCGTTCTCCATTTGGCCTTTGATGGGTTTAATGTTTGATGATTTTGCTGCTAATCTCTGGGCTGATGGGGAGTCTGGGTCGCGGGTTGGTGCGAATATCTTTAGCGAGGAATTTGAGGGGGATGCGAGGAGGGCTTTTACTACTGCTCCTCCTTGTTTACCGGTTGCTCCTATGACGAGGATTCTACGAAGAGCTGACATGGTGTTTATGTTGCGGTTGAGGAAGATGGAAGATGGAAAGTGAAAAACTAGCGATGATGGTAGTAAGTAAAGCAGATAATCGATCTGTGAGGAGAGGAAAGGATGATTGTTTCTAGCCATGTTAACCAGTTCTCTTTATAGGGTTCAATACACAATCCATTGTCTGACAAATTACAATAGCCTTATACGTATTACAAAGCTCTTTCCCCAATATCCAAAGACTGCACCAGAAATAACATCTAACATATAGTGGATATTCCTCCGTGCCAGAGATGTTCGTCCGACTTCGTCCTCTTCGGCTACGAATTACGCGACAATCTTGTCTTGGCAAATTTATGCCCCTGACTACTACTCGATTTTCGGACGAGCGAATTGTTCCGACTTCTTTCTCATGTCTTTACTACCACATGAGAGTCTCCAGAAGTTTCCAGGGTTGAGTAAATATTTGCATCTGTAGAAGTCAAAGCTTGTCTTCTAAATTCAGATAGTCGGAGCTATATAAATACACAAAATAGGCCACGATGCACCTGATTTTCCTTCACCGACACTGGACCCGACATTCAAGATATGATTCGAGTTGACGCTTTCGTGCTTCAAGAAGTCTAAGAACTAATGTATCACTGTCATTAAGAAAGGCATGCTAATTACAACCTTGATGTCACAATTACAAGCCTCTCCTTAAAATTATTTAAGCATGTTCCTGAATTTGCGATTGCTATCTATACTGTTGGCTTACGAGGTAATATCCAACCATTTGTTACGATTGGAAAGGAAGCTATCTTATTCAACGATCTATAACACAACACTACAGGATGAGGCTGTCGCAGTCTTCACTCAACAAGATTGGCTTATTTAGTGAATAAGTATGCTAGAGGTGTTAAGACTATCTCTTTGCGTTACCTTGTGGATTGAGTCCTAAGCGAGATAAAACGGGAGCATCAATACTAGATTCTTTAATTTCTGACTGTTAATGCTTAAAAATCAAGTAACCAGATTACAGTACTTGCAAGTCCTTAGGTTCTGTGATCGAAGTATCATACCTGAGAGCGGGCTAGCTATTAGAGTTCAATTCTCCTCGATTCTGGCTCCTGGTGACAATGCCAACCCTCGAGAAGGAATGAACGAACCCTACACAAAAACAATAGTACTGCCGATTGTAGTACTTGCCGCTAGAAGTACTTAGCTTGCATAGTATCTTATTATACCTTGTCTATGCTAACGTTTATAATTGTATTTATCAGATATGATTCATGGTCTCGGAAGCAGCCTCAAAAACCCGCAGAATAAAACAATCGATTAGCACAAAGAACAATAAAGATTTTTTTAAGAAAGAATTAACCAATTCTAGCCAACCTTCACCCCAAAATCAAAGTCCTCATTTTAATTTTCTAGCCT
>JAJONI010000044.1:0-24330 GCA_022190145.1 Pezicula rhizophila
TGTTAAAGTATATTACCACTTGTAACTCCTCCTTCTTGTTCTACTCGTATCTGCCACTTGAATAAAAGCTTCTTAATTTCAGGCTAATTGCTACCGCGTATTCATAGACTTGTAGGATTCGGAGGGGTATCTTCGTTAAGAAGTGCGAAGGTCTTGCTTAGAGACTCAGAGACTGTAGACTAGCTTAATCGATGATTGTACTATTGCAAGAACTACTTAATACACTGCTTTTGCGATGGTTTTAGTGACTGTTAGTGAGCCTATCTGCAGAGGGCACGTCGTTAGTTAATAGAGATGCCCTTTTTTGATGACATTATAGCCTCCTTAAATGACGAATTGTACCCTAGATAAGACGATATTAGGGGATTAAGAGGCAATATCTTAGATATTAGTGTTTGTATAGGAAAAGAATTAGTCAGGAAAAATTTATCGCACTAAAGGAAATATCAGCATATCGAGGATCGTCTTATCGGGGGTTTGACTGTAGTAGTGAGGCCTTAGAGCTCGGATAAGACTCCTTTGGAAGTATTAGGGATGGTATAAGCTCGTTAGTAGAGCCCTACTAGAGAAACACTATTACGCTATAAAATAAGACCTTTTGCAAATCAGGTGTAAGCGCGACGATATAAATGCGATTTTCTAATAGAAGGGGTTTAGGGTATCTAGGAGTAGCTATGGAATATAACTTATAACAAATCATAGAAGATATTAAGTTGTGCATAGATTTTAAGATGCTTCAAGTTAAAGTACCTATTATTTTTTTCGGCACACCGGTTTTTTCGCACGCAGGGATGGACGTTAATCTAATACACGTGATTTAGGTCAACAGGTCCCGAGGCCTTACAGTGTTTGAAAAGAATGAGTCTTCATTGACATTTCGTAGCAACATTTGAACGTACATTGTGAAGGTTGTGCTGTCTTTGCTTTCCTTGGGATGCTTTAGTATAGATAGGTAAGCTTCTAGAACAGTAGGAATTACATCAACTAAACGGTCATAAGGAAGTGAATTGCGAGTCCATTTTGCTTGAGCCAAACTCATATTATTGATTTAATTAAAAGATAGTTTGACCTATAAGCATCACCGAACTTGACGAATTTGTAAAGATGATTTAGTCTTGCTGGAATTTGTGTAGACATTTCTCTCTTTAGCGCCGGCATTATGTGCGACCCTGTGAAGTAACTCTCTGGGTATTCCCGATGCAAATCGTAATCAAGGTCATCTACTACTAGCACACACTTTTGTATAGAATGGCTACTATTCCAATGAGCAAACTGCTCTGAGAACATTATCTTTAACCTGGAGAAGCTGCAAGCATAAGTAGCGAGGTTCCCTTAATGCTATAAACACATATCTTTACCTCTTCCTAATTTCGTGCATCGAATTACCATCTAAATTATGCCTGAAGATGCAGAGTTGTATGTGCGAGGGCGTTTTCGGTAATACACCGACCAGCATAAATGCAAGTGGCGTAGCTAATCAGACAGATTTTAGATACAGTGATACAGAAACCCGCATAGAGACAGTCTGCAGATCAATATGACTATAAGCGAATTGGATGCATTGATTTGGATATTTCCAAGGGGAGCGCGTTGCATTGTGGATTATTATCGAATTTAGGAAGCCATATTAGTTCTGCTGTATCAGACACACAGTGCACCCGCTAGTAACACGATGATAGAGCGAAGAGTGGTAGAGTATCATTAATATACGTTGGATTTATCAATGACTGAGAAGGCGTGGTGCATTATTATATGCGCTAACAAATTAGGCCCGGATTCGTGAAGTGACAGGGCGCACAGCATTGTAAAGAAGGAACAAAGATGACTGCATTCAAGCCTAATCACACTCCCAATCAGAAACGACAAACATGTGTCATAAGAGCAAATCGCTAACTCTGCCTTAATACTCATGGCTGAAGGGAATCGCGTCAGCCGGTTCAGCCCGAAACTAGAAGGGCTCTGGGGTATTTGCGGTAAGATGCACCATGCAGTACGCCGGGCGTGCAGCAAGAGTAGAGCTGCGAGCTCGACTCCAAATGGAAATTCTACACGAAGCAACCTTTCGTATGCACACTGTAGAGCCCAATCAAAGGCGGAAATGACTGATATTCCGAGCCAGTTGAGCAAGGGGCTTACCCCGCTAGCCAAAACAGTTAGCAAAGAATAGGGATAACGGAAACTAATCTCGCAACCATTCGAAAGCATTACTAAGCAACCAGCCTTCCTGTTATCGCCAGGCAGCAGCGTGCGAGATTAACTCATCTATGCGACTTAGATGTGCACAGTACAATATCCCTTAGTTCAAATTTCTGTGTACAGGCTCTTTTACTATGTCTCAGTACGGTTATTCTTCGCATCCGCTAGGTTCTAATAGTATTCGCTTGCTCCGCCTGATGCCATATGCAAACAAGAACACAGAGGGGATCGAAATACAATGTGAGCTTTTTGAGTACACTCTACAGGATTCAGGCAAACGGACTCATCTATACGAGGCTTTATCCTACGCATGGGGCCCTTCGGAAAAGCCTCGTTCTATCTCCATAAACAAGCAAAACTTTGCCGTTACAGAAAGCCTTCACAGGGCGCTATTTCATCTTCGAACTCGCTCTTTGGAACGAATTCTATGGGTAGATGCTATTTGTATTAACCAAGAAAACCCAGAGGAGCGGGGCCAGCAGGTTCAGCTAATGGCGAAAATCTATAGTAAAGCAACTCGTGTACTTGTTTGGCTTGGAGAGACGGCAAGTGATGTAGAGGGAGCACTCGAGGATATACGCCTTGCTGCTAATGAGGAGTCTGAGAAGCGCTCGGAGAAGGAAATGAACCAGCAAGTTCTCAACCTGCTTCAACGTCCATGGTTCCAGCGCATCTGGGTAAGAGCACAGACGCTTAACTACAATTACTAAATGACGTTAACACAGTTGACTTAGGTACTTCAGGAGGTTGCCGCAGCTCGACATGTCGTGATGATATGTGGTTCTATGGAGATTGACGGATACGCGTTCTGCTTAGGACTTAAATCATTAAAGCTTTCCTATGCAGCTTCTCTAGAATTACAGAGTCTCCCTTCATTAACCTACCTAATAGAGCGAGCTGGTCTCCGATCTAAATATATAACAAATTCGCCAGAGAGGTTCTCTCTAGAGATTCGCTGTTTAACCGAGCTAATAGACATGTTCCATACACGCAAAGCTTCTGATCCTCGCGATAAGGTGTATGCTTTGCTTGGTATGAGCTCTGACGATCCCGGTAAAGCTGGTTTACGACCTGATTACAACATTTCCTGGGCAGACCTGTTCCAGCAACTTGTCAAGTTCGTTCTTGGTAAAGATATATGCGTGGATACTTCCAACTATAGCCAGAAGGCGGTGATAAAGAGCAAGGGCTGCGTACTTGGCCAAGTGTCCTCGGTAAGAAGCGATAATAGGCAAAATGTGACTATCATATCCAAAAATGCGGCTTGGTACTTAGGCAATAAGAGGGAATGGACTCTTCAAGCGTCAGCGAAATCAATCCAAGAGCGTGACATTGTCTGCCTTCTACAAGGAGCTTCAAAACCTATGATTATTAGGCTATGCAAGGATCACTTTACAGTTGTTATGATTTCAGCTACTCCACTAGACAAGAGTGGAAGTTTGGGGCGACCAGAACTTTCCAAATTAATAACACACTTCCCGCGTGACTTCCTACTTGTCTGGGACTGGGAAAAGTATCTGGAAGAGTCACAAGATACAGAAGAATACGAACCCTTAACAAAGACAAATAATCAAGGGCTTCAGCATTTAAAAGCAGAGTTCGGAGATCATTCGGACAAAGCCACTAGAACATGGAACACAGCACTAGTGTTAGGGGACTTGGAAGAGTATGAAAAAGCAGAAGACAGGCTTCGAGAAGCAATAAATGGCTATGAGATGACGATTGGAGAAGAGCATCCTCGCGCGCTGAAAAGCTAATACGGTCTAACACCACTGTCTTGGGCCGCAGGAAACGGGTATGATATAGTAGTAAAGCTACTACTTGCGAAAGATAGTGTCGATCCGGACTTGGAGGATAGTCAATATAGTCAAACGCCGCTATTTTGGGCAGCCGAGGGAGGGCATGAGGCCGTAGTTAAGCTACTGCTTGAGACGAGCAAGGTCGAGGTCAACTCGAAGAATCAGTACGGTCAGACGCCGTTATTAATAGCAGTTAGGGGAGGGCACGAGGCCGTAGTTAAGCTACTGCTCGAGACGAGCAAGGTCGAGGTCAACCCGAAGAATGAGTACGGTCGGACGCCACTATTAATAGCTGTTAGGGGAGGGCACGAGGCCGTAGTTAAGCTACTGCTTAAGACGAGCAAGGTCGAGGTCAACTTAGAGGATAAGAGCGGTTGGACGCCGCTATTGTGGGCAGCTAAGGGAGGGCACGAGGCCGTAGTTAAGCTACTGCTTAGGATGAGCAAGATTGAGGTCAACTCGAAGGATAAGGGCGGTCGGACACCGCTATTGTGGGCAGCTAAGGGAGGGCACAAGGCTGTAGTTAAGCTACTGCTCGAGACGAGCAATGTTGAGGTCGACTTAGAGGACAAGGACGGTTGGACGCCGCTATTGTGGGCAGCTAAGGGAGGGCACAAGGCCGTAGTTAAGCTACTGCTTAAGACAGGCAAGGTTGAGGTCAACTCGAAGGGTGGGTACGTTCCGACACCGCTATCGATAGCAGCTAAGGGAGGGCACGAGGCCGTAGTTAAGCTACTGCTTAGGACGAGCAAGGTTGAGATCAACTCAAAGGATAAGGGCGGTCGGACACCGCTATTGTGGGCAGTTAAGGGAGGGCACAAGGCTGTAGTTAAGCTACTGCTCGAGACGAACAAGGTCGAGGTCGACTCAAGGACAAGAGCGGTCGGACGCCGCTATCGAGGGTATATGGCATACTAGAATAAGGGTCACTTAGGCTATGACAGAACCCAACAAAACTAGTCTGTGAGTGTAGCTATGCCATCTCTGTAGCTCGCTCGCAGGCTACGTCCCACCTTCGGGACAAACACAACACCCTAAAAGCCTAGCTCGTTATCTTAAGCACCAGCATGCATATCCCTTTGAAAACCATACTAATGTCGCCCCTCGTCGTGATAGCTCTTAGGTCCACCGCATACTCCGACTCTACGATAGCTTCGCGTGCTGTAAATGCCCCTGCTGTACGATTAATTTCAGTGAAATGTCACGCTATGTCTTAAAGAAGCACTTAAGTGGTTAGCAGGCTTCTTGCTAGAGAATTGACTCATACTATGACGATGTCTACTTACCTAGACTCACGGTGCTACCTAGCGATACTAGACCGTGGAGAGGAATGGGACCACAATTTGGCCTGTTACTAAGCAAAGCGTAACGGAACATATCTAATTAGTGCAGGAGCGGAAATAAGCGAGAATTGAACAACAGAATCATAGTACAGATACCGCCGTTCCTATCCTTGTCACGAGGCGTCTGTGGATAGAGAGAACGCGGTGGGAGATTACATATTACGGGTTCCGCTATAATACCTTGTAGAGCCTCGTGGAGATGCCGTAGAACTCCCTATAGACGGATCACATTCTTGGGCAAAGTTCGAACCCTGTAGATCCAGATCTTGTGAGTCCGTCAGAGGATGAAGCCAAGATTGCTCTCTTAACAGTAGCTGTGGATCATATTCTTGATCGCTGTGAGGAGACGATGCAGCACACTAGCTGTGCCCTTCTCTGCTAGCTCTAGAGTACAATGTCCATCGACACTACTGCACACAAGACTGCTTACTAGGACTTGTACGAAAACATCCTTTAGATGATCCATATTCAAATGCCAACGCACATCGTGCTCATAAACCCGAAATCCCTGTTAGGTGAGAGTCACCTGGCTACTTTAACTAAGCCACCACAATCTCAACCCATCTCACTCCTATTCCAGGCGCCCTAATATCATACTTAACCACTTCCATTTATTGGCTATGTAGCCTCTTCTAGGGAACTGTTGGAATATATTCACCACATTATCACCTCGGTAATCGTGTCGCATTCGCCGACCACCAAGATGGCGACCTTACCTAATTGGGGTTATTCTCTAGTTTCTAGTTCGATAGGATCAATCAACAACTACAATAAGACCAAAACCCACAGCACCAGAGGCATACTACGTGATAACACTAGTCTGCTTTGTGCCACGGGTTGGAGGTCTAGAAGAGCAATAGAGAGAGAGAGAGCCGATACATTCGGACATAACCACCGGTCCTATTTGGACCGACAGTTACTGTACGAATAGCTAGTCTGCCTAACTAGACAGCTTAACTACCTTAGTTAGTTAGGATGTAAATGAGTAATTGTAGTTAAGTATTAGTAGGAATAGCAGTGATGTGGAACGTGAAACATGGGAAATGTGAATAGGAGTGAGAAATAGGAATGAGCTAGGAGTGAGATATGGCAACGAGATAGGGGTAAGATATTCGGATAGCAGTGGAGTGATAAATAGAAGTGGGAGCAAGAAACAATATATAAATGATACTAATTAGAATAAGTTTGGCAGAGTGTATTGATTAAACTAGTCAATAGTAGGCCTTTCCGAACTTTAGGAACTTACAGAAGACAATAAGAACAGTCAAAACGATAGATTATTAAATAAAGAAACATAGTTAAGAGAAAACAACTTCTGGTTTTTTTCTTGCTTCACGCCACAACAACGCCATCCTATTAGTCCTACTATCAACCTTCGTTACGTGCCTTCTCCCCCGCTACATCACATACCGTTCTGTGTAAATTTCAATGGCAACTCCATACGAAGTCAACGGCCTCCCTGTTAGCCAACCTATCACTAATGTCATTAGAGGCTTAGTCACCCAGCACCGTGTTCTCCGCCAAGTTGATCTCCGAGATGGCTTCAAGTTCAAGGGCTCGCGGTCAACAAATGATGAATGCTGGCTAGCTCAGATGCGCTGCGATCCATTGCCTGAAGGAGAGTGGTGCGATCATTGTAAGACAGGTCATGGCCCATTCAAGACATGTTCTACAATCGAGGGTTTTTTCAAGGGAAGTTGTACCAATTGCTACTACAATAGTGCAGGTAGTCGGTGTTCCATCCGCAAAGGTGAGTTTGACGGTTTCTCAGAGCCTGTTCTTTAATTATGAATACTAACTAGACCCGTTAGATTTCGAAAAAGCTGTTGCTGCTGTCACTGCTGAAAATATTGCAGCTCCAGACATTCCGAACATGGCATCAGCCGTCAACTATGGCAACTCACTCACTCATTCTGATCAAAACAACCCTTTTGCTGCCTCCATCGTCGGTACGCCAAGTTCTGCTCCAGCATCCTCTTTAGCATTATCATCACCTGCAAGGGGGAAGCTTCGTCGAGTAGCACCAACACGTGTTAGTCCAGTTGGGTTTAGTAAGTTATTTATATTCAAAGTTTTGTACACTGCAATTAATTTTGTCTTAGCTACTACTGCAACTCTCGCATACAACTCAGTATATGCTGAGAAGTATGAAGAGGCTCGCACACTTACTACAAAGGAGAGAAAGGCTCATCGAAAGAAATTGTTGGAAGAATTGCAAGCATACAATGATGCAAGTGGTGGAGAAGAAGAGTCATAAAAGCTGGTGTCGCTAAGTGTAGTTGTGAGAGAATCCAATCAACAGGAATTGTTAGAGGGATTGCGGGCATGCAGTAATGCACATTGTAGATGGGAGGAGCCACAAAAGCTGATGTGTAAAAGCCGTATAAAGCAATACGTCGAAGCATATTTACAGGAGCTAGCAGAATAACTGCATAAATGAAGTCATATAAATATAATTTGACCATCATTCTCAGGGTTAGGCTTCGCATAATGGTAACAAGTTTGATTTGTGACGCTTCTAATAAGAAATTTAAGACATTAGGACACTTAACAAGAGAAATTTATTAGCAATTAGGATACTTCATACTATCATCAATTTAAGCACAGGTAACCTCCATTTAGGACACTTAACAGAAGCAACACTCAGTCATTGAGATACATGCCACGCGCAATTCCAGGCATAAAAACGTTTATCAGAAGTCAATCTCAGTTCAGAGCGTTTTAAAGAACTATTCCACATAGCCGCTCCCAACGCCGTTAAGATAATCAAACAAGTTTCTTCCATAATAGCAGCCCTGCACACTATAATTACAAACCATAACCTAAACTTGTTCCAGGCTCAGTTCCAATGGCGCATTTGATTTACTTTGGTAGAGTCGGGTATGTTGCAAGGCGATATTTCGAACAAACTCCATCTGGGAACTGATTAAACTATCCTGCGACTTCACAGACCACTCCTGTAGATTAAGACCAACTAAGGTGCTCTGCAGTACTTGAATGAACTTCTCCCAACAAAGGTGATCTGCTCTGACCTCCTCGGTTGATTTCCTCTGATGATGTTGGGATAAAACAGAATCAATAGTTACAACGGTAGGAGCGTTATGTGCAATTCGTACAATGATAAACCGTCGCGAGAGTGGCCATGGGCTGAGCTGCGAAACAACATTTTCCGACGATTCTCGTTTGGCGACCTTTAAAGAATTTGGGAAATTTAGGTCCGATAATTTGCGCTTTCGTCTTACTACAGATGGCGATGGCTTCGATAAAGGTACTGACTTAGGTGGCGCATTTGATTCCTCCTTGGCGATCGTAGAGTCAGTCTCTGATCCCTTGCCCTTCCCCTTTTTCCACAAATGAACACATTTGCGAAAATAAACATTAATACCATCTTCGAGCCAAGGCTTAAGATGTTCTTTCCATGGAACATCAATTTGTTCAATCATCTTGTCTCGGGACATTGTCACAATACTGGTCCGCTGCTGGGCATCTTTTACATGTTTCTTGGTGATAATATTGCTGCCCAGCACTTGTTCGCAGAATGGTTTAACACAACCAAGAAGTCCGCGTTGAGTCAGTCGTGTTGCAGCACAAAGCGCCCGTTCTATGTCCTGCCAGTCTTCACAGTCTGCTGCTTTCCTTTTTTTCGTAGACTTGGAAATCAGATTTTCATCGTTGAGCAACCAGGAGCGTATATCATCTGCGTTTTCTGATGCAAAAGGGTGACGCTCAAATTTCTCTAAACCACTGTCGACATCCATAGTATCATCTCCTGCGAAATAATTAGTCTTCGTAACAAGAACATTGAGGCTAATGAAAGCTTTACATACCAGACATGTCTCCGTAGATACTGTTTCAACAGTTCAGCCTTCGAACACTGGTTTGCAACTTCAAGATTGAACAGCAGCAGAAACTAAAGCCGAAGTTAGCACCATACTGTACTCCACTGGGCAAGAACATACCTGAGTCTGATTCCCAGAGAGATCCAACAATGTTTGAAAGATGGAATTCTTTATAATGGTGACAATCTTAAAGTTGCGCGAGATCGGTAGAATATTTCCTCCTGAGAAAGCAAGCTGGCACGATCACCCTTGACAAGTTTGTAGGGCACAGCGCAATTGTTGCAGGCAAAAATCCCAACAAATAGTGAATAGTTAAGAGATCGATCCGATATTATAGACTTAGGATGCAATCCAAGATATTGTAGACGTTCAAGTCCAGTTCTTGTGACTTAATGTTGTAGGTGCGTGAAGTTGCGCGGTGCGGTGATGCAATTTTAAAGCTGAATCATGCAACCCGACTTCCCTAATAGTGCATCACGTGTTGAACCGAGACCTCCGTTTCGATAGGTAGCTATTCTAGTCAATTATCACGATCTGCTCTCAACCTCACTTTCAATCGATCTTCTTACCTCTGCAATGCCAGCCACTACCGCTCTTCATACTTGCAATACAAGTTGAATTCACGTTCAGCGATCGCGATTCATATAAAAAAGGGACGTACAAATTGAGTTGCAACGGTGGCCAGCATGGATCTAAGAGATAGCGAGCCTCGGGCTGCTAATCAATGTAAGCATATTAGAAGCTATCTTGATAACATTGCTGTAATACAGACTAACATTTCGGCAGGGTTCACTGCAGACTCGGTCGAACTTAACAACATTATTGTCGAGCTCCAACTCCATGAAGATGACACAGCATTTGCAGCTTTACCAACAAGAAGAGCATTTGATCATGTCACGGTTTGGCTTAAAAACGAGTATCAGGATATACAGACAGAACAAATCCGTGCACACCATCTGGACTACGAAAAGTTCGAGCAGTCTGTCAATAAACATTTCACACTTAACAACATCAATGAGGTCAGTAGAATGGGAATAACCTGTGCTGTTCCTGGGACTGATCTCGCTCCTGTATTTCTCCCAATCACGGACCAGCTTACTTTTGTCAATGCTTTTGGGATGTATCACATTCAAGCACCCCCTACAACAGGGACATTTGTTATCCAGATTGCTCTCCCACGACAACAGGCCGAGGTCTTAGCAAGTCCTCGTGCCAATTCTTTACTGCCGGGTAAGAAAAATAACAAAGATGACACCCCGCAACCAAATGTACCTGGAATCGCTAGAGTCGAAGCTAAGATACACAATGTCGAGGATACTGCTTTATTACCGGGTAAGTTTCTTACCATTGTTAACTTTAAAACAAGACGATAAATAACAATAATATAGTGCAACAAGGCGTGTCTCCTATTACTAGAGGCAAAACCAATACTCATGATATTAACTATTCTCAACTCCAAACAACGCCAGGATTTCTAGCACTAGGTAAGCCTTTCATAAGACATACAACTGTTCCATTACAAGGCCTGAACAATGCACTAATGTAAACCGTTCTAGAGGCTGACAAGATGGACATTGATGAACAAGACAACAACATACTTTCAAACCCCCCACTACCTTCTACATCTGCTCCAAGTGTTCTGCATAAGGATCTGAGGAATCCTAATGAGCTACAACAAGATGTAATGCAACATGAAAAGTCAAATGATGCATTAGTTCAAACATCTCAAGATAAAAAAGAGGCGATGAGCAATACAGACAGAATTGATTCACTACCACAGCGTGGCAATGAACAGAATCTAGACATTCGACTATTAGGAGATCCAGCAATGTTTGGCAATGATAACAAATCTCCTGGCAATCCGGCAACAGATCCGCGTCCTAATGATAGTGGCGAATTTAGCTCAGATGGAACAACCAGGGACGGAATGAAAACCCGAGAACATTGGCCGAAACAAAAATCATTAAAATCCCGCAGTGCAGAATCTGAGTGTGACTCCGAGAGCGAAGACGATGATTATAACAAGCGCCGTCGCAAACGCAGGACTAAAAACCCTAGCCAAGATGATGCCGATTACAGGCAAGATGATACTGATTCCAACAAAAGTGGTACCAACTCTAGCTCCATTAATCACGAGAGTGACCACGATGTTGAGCCTAACAACACCAACAATGAAAATGAAAAGGCAATGCAGTGGCTGAAGAACGATGAAATTGTTCTGCAAAATGTCCCTCTAGTAGACATTATTGAACAAGACCTGGAAAAATTCTAGAAGATGCATACGACAACGCTGAAGATTACAACGCTGCGGTACAACAATACAACCAAGAGACTTCTGAATTGACAGCCGCACGGTAAGGTCACTCTACTTGGATTACTGCTACATTCTAACAATATTTTAGTATCCAGCAAGGAATAGTAGGTTTTGACTGCACCCGATTAACTGCCGACCGGTGGCTCCGGGTTTGTCTGTTTTTCGGACATAATCCAAACCTCCGGAATGCCGAGCCTATTGTCAGTGTTCCTGGGTTTGATCGCAAAGTATACCTTGCACAGGCGTTTGCCGTCTTCAAAGCAATGCAACAGCAACAAAAGGCTGATGTTGGTCACTGTTTCCACGGCCACGCAATGGGTATAGGAAAAACAACTGTAGCTATAGCATCACATCGAATCTAGCATGTTATTAACCTTATGTGGGGTGACATCAACAACAACCCCAAGAGCCATGTTCCAATCAAGTTGAGGACAGAAGGACATGTTTGCCCAACAAAGGACGCCATGGTACGTGAATATGGATTTGACTGTCCGTGTTCGTTAAACAATGTTAGTAGTCAGTTTGAAGCTCATCTCGGAGTTACTGTTGTCCTATCTCCCTTAGGTCTTCTAGGAGTTTGGAGACGAGAATTCCGCAACTGCTACGGACTTTAACAGAGTGACAATATGCGCATCTCGGACAATATTAAAGATTGTGTGTACTTGAATGCGCATGGCTCTTCTAAGGGTGGACAAGGGGATTTCAGTGACAAAAGAGCAGTTGACATCGCCAAAACTGACCTAGGCTGGAGCGAAAAAAAAGCCGATGGCGATTTTCCAATCTTAGTCCCTAAGCTTTCCAACAGCCGATGCTTCATTGTTACGACCTCTAATTCATTTGTGTCCAAGGTTCAAAACTCATTTCAAAAGACTATAAAATGGACGGTGCAACAACAACCTCAGCAGAAAGTCGTAAAGGGAAATTCAAAATGGTACACTCCAAAGCCCAGGGAATATACCAAGACATACTTCAATCTCATTCTCGGATTCATTTAGCGCGACGAAGCACACCTGGAAAAGAGGAAAGGTTTAAAAACAATGGGAATTCTCCATGGCGACTTTATCCAGTCAGAACAAAATGAAGATGTCTCCATTAGTCCAATGAGTGGTACGTTAATTACAAATGGCATCCAAGACATTGGAGAATATCTTGGAGCGATGGCAAAGCTCTCGTCGTCAGTTTGGCTCACAGATGATGTCCTCAAGGGGTATTGCAAGGGCGAGGCTATCAAAAAGGGAGAAATCTGGGACACCAAGCTGAAGAAAGGTCATGTTGATGCGGCACAAGTAAACGAAGCCATTTCAGAGTTAAAGCCTCTACTGCAACGCCTTATGATTCGATTCACGCCAGAAGACAATTTTTTGGATCAAGGAAAAGTCGTTGTTTTGCCGCCAAATGTGTACATAGAGGAGGGATGTACTCATAGTAAGAAGTGGCAGGACCGTCTGATATTGCTAAAAGCAGATGAGTACGAAATCAGAGAAAGGGCCCGAAAAACGCTTTACAGTAAGGAACATAGAAACTTAACTAACTACATTGCCCCCAAACGAGAGGGTGTTACACTAAACTACCGCTCAAGAGTATACGCAAGTTTCCCAGCACTTATAGATATCGACGATAGCGGCAAGCCTCTCGCATTCACCCAAGAGGAGTGGAAAGAAAAACGCAAAACCGAAGAATGGAATGATACAGACTGTCCAGATCCATACCTCAGCAATATCAATAAAATCGCACAAAGTTCAGCTAAGCTAGATAAACTGAAAAAGATTATCGAAGATTGGGAGGGCGTGAAAGATGGTGAAAATAAGCCACCAAGGATGATCTTCTGCTCGTATTTCTTTGCTAGCACAAGGATAATATATCTAGTAATATTTTTCTCTAAACTTTTCCGTCTTCGCTTGCTAACTATACATAGTTTCTAACGAAAATTCTCGGATACGAAGAAGACGACGTTATGTGGATATCAAAGGTCGACAAGCAAAAGGACATTGATAAAAAGTTGGATATATTCCATAGCGACAACCCTAATAAGAAACAGGCAAGATTCATTGTTGCTACAACATCGTCATTTGGTGTTGGACTTAGACTAAGTGAGGCGGTTCTGGTATGTCTACTAGAGCCTGATTACAGAGTTTCAACTGAGATCCAAACATTTGCACGTCATAATCGGCTCGGAAATTTGAATAAGAAGACTTATTCAATTCTTTTGTACAACGAGGGAAATGTCTTAGAAGAAAAAATTCTAGCGGTGAATAGAATAAAAAAGCGGATAGTTTCAGGCGCTAAGATTACAGAAGGGGCACAACCGCAATAAAAATATGTACTATTAGATAAGGTTTCCTTTTCCCATGATGACATTAAAATAGCAAATGGCATCTTTTTAAAAATTTCCCTGTTGCACTTCTTTGATAGTAACATCTCTTCTATTATTTCACCCCTGAAATTACATCTCTTCTATAGGAACATTTCTTTACAAGCTGCATTTCTCTAAAAATTGCATATCTGTACTAGAGGCATGTCTCTGCAAGTGGTTGTCCTGAATGCAGTGCTAGCTCACTTAGCATTTGACAGCCGCTCACGAAATGCCAGCTCACTTACTAGCATTTCCTTGTTAAGATTATGTGAAATGCCAGCTCACTTAGCATTTCCTTCCCAGCCTCAGTGACTATTCTCTCTAAAATTATATGAAATGCTAGCTCACTTTGCATTCTACGGCTCCCTCCACACTGTCCTTCCGTACTAACGTTAACCCTTCATTAAATGCAAGCTCACTTAGCATTCTGTGGCCTGATTACCAGAAGTAAATCTGCTCACCCCAGTTGTACAAAAAGATACTACCAAGCTTGAGTAGTAGGCTGGCGACAACTCTCACCTCAACATGGTACTATCTAGGAACCAATTGCCGGGATTGAGGCTCGACTCGAAAAAAGCAAGTTTATTGTGGGGGTAAAAATTACAGTAGTATCAGATAAACATGCAGACCTTATTTGCTCTCACATCTTGATCTTATGTACCCAGAAAGTAAGGCGTTGACGCAGTGGTTCTTTGGCATTTGCGCAGACAAAGGAGGATTTAAATTGTTCTACGCTGCTATTTGAGTGTTGCTGAAAAAGGTTTATTATAAGCTGTACTACAGTACCTTCATTTAATACATTTGCATAGACATACAGTAGTACCTAGAGAAATGCCAACCTCCTGTCATTTTCCTTTAGAAAAAGAAGCATACATTATATGGCCTTGTTTCTTTTTGCAATAATCAAGCTGTGTCCTCTACCACCCAATCTCGAACATCTCGCTCGCCATCTATGACATCCTTATTGAAATCTTCTTCGCTGATCTCAAAGAAGGTCCTGAATACGGCTTCGGTCTCTTCCAAAGATGTGTAGAACTAGGCCGACAGGATATCTACCACATCGCCGAAATCTCGACGTAAGACGTCATTGCCAACAGCCTCCGGTAGCCAAAAGCCAAAAGTACCACTTCCGTAGTAATTTTGGGTAGAATTTTGTTGGTAGTTGGCTGCCCATAGATTATTAGTGTCGATGCTTGCCATGAGCTCGTCAAGTGCTTTCCCATCGATTCTTCCAAGTTGCTGTGTTGCTCTTAAGATACCGAACACTTGGTTTAATGACTTAAAACTCCTGCAGATCATGGTTGCTAACCATATGAGCGGTGCATTGCAAGAGAACCATTGAATTTCTCTAGGGATTTCCCATCGATCTTGTATGTTCTCCCATTTGACACGGAAATAAGTGAAAACGGACAGCATTTGTATAATAATGCGTAGCAGGTGTCCGGGACTTGAGGATTATTCCAATCAATTGGGAATTCTAATGAATCCAGACAACATGCACCTTGGATGCATAGCTGCAAGAACACGCTCTAAACTGCCGCTTATACACGACCTCGAATAACTATACTGTGAAGGATATTGCCTGCATAGGTTCTTTGCAGCGAATCGTGCCTCGTCATCTCTTCGAACCGTCCTTCTGAAATATCTGTTTCTTGTTCTCTAAAGCTGTTATGTTCTCTGGATATAAGATTGGCGGCAACCGACTCCTTATCCTTTAATTGTGCAGCGTCTGGGAATGGTCTGTTTAACGTATTAATGTTTAATTCCTGTCTTTGCTAGACTGCCGTGTTTTGTGGTGTTAAGGGAAAGTTAGCAAAGCTGCGAAGGAGCAAATTCTTGATATTTGTCTCTGATGGAGAATCGGAGTAGCTAGTTGGCGTGCTCCTTATGTGTATCTTTGGATGCGATTCTGTCGCTAGCTTTAAATCGTTCTGGAGAGTCTCTAAGGTTGCCTCATTTCCTATCCTAAGACTGGCCAAAGACTTGACAAATCCTGCAATAAACCTAGAATTCTGATACCTCTGGCTAGCAGACTGTTCTGCGACAAAAACCTTGGTTAGCGGTTGCGAAGCTACCTGTACCTAACGGCTTATCTGATTGTCTGCCCTGACTTGTTTAGGAAAAATCGAGGCAAAGCACGCCGTAGAAATGACATTTACTTGTATTTCTCTTGAGAAATTGCGAAGGGAAGCAACGAAGTCAGTAACAAGCATGTCGTTCTTGCCGAGTCTTATTCCTACAGGCGCTTGTGTACCAGGTGCCCAGGACCCATGGGCCAGAAATATTAGAATAACTGAATCACCAGGCTTTGCCCCGTCTGGAGCCGTTTCATCTGCCTTCCAAGCAAGCCACTGGAAAACCTTTAAACAGAGCGTATTCTCGTCGATATGGATATAACGATGGGTTTTGCTGTCAATTGTATCCCGTGTCGCAAGTACCCGACCGTCGAACTTGATATCCTGAAATGTAGATACATACAATGTGTACTTGCTGAGGTAATTGCTCTATGGAGGCTCGAGAGTGCAGAGCACTGCGGATATACTCCTGGTACGTGGCGGTTGATATGCACGCTGACGACAAGATAGAACGTCTGTCAGTCCAATCTATCATCCTCAGATCCCCATGTTGAAGTGCCAAGTTATTCAAGATCTTAAGCTCCAACTCGGTTATCCGGATACGAGCGCATGGCAAGGGTGATAGTACTGTGCGTGGCGCCATTTGAAGTCTCACAAAGGGCTGCTGTGAATTCTTACATTAGTAAACACTGGAGACGTATGTATAGTGTTGAATATCCATACCTAATTTCAACCAAAGGTAACATTGGATATGGTATCTCTACCTACCTAAGGTAGCTAGTTTGGTTATGTCACGTGTACAAGATTCGGATAAAGCATGAGGTTGTACGAAGTATCCCATCAACAAACAACACCCAATCTTTGACCTCATAAAGTTAGTTCAACAATGCCTGTTCAAAGTATCACCAAGACGCTTGCATGTCGGACATCCGCCCCAAAGGATAAACGCGCAGTACAGCTAGGGTTTAAACCAATGCAATTATATGATTGCAAACAAAAGCTATGGTTTAAGATCCGAGCCAGCAGTGTGCGCCTAACATCAAACCAGGTCCGCCACGAAAGAGATCGCGCCAGGGCTGGGAAAGGGTTGAAGGACCCACGAAACAAAGCCGAGGAAGTAAAGACCGATTATTGGGTTCTTGTTGAGTATCATAATCTCCCCAAGCCAGTAATACACCAGTTGCATGCTGAGGCTTGCGGATTTCCATCAGACCGAGCATTATGGTTCCCAGGAGGCATGGACCTCGAAAAGGGAATTCAAGGTGAGAGTGTGTCATTTGGCAATGCCTTTATCAAGACGGTTCAAGCTGCGCAGCGAGGAAGCGGCAAAGTTACTATATCTGAACTGCCATCCCACGAAATTGATTCCCTCAAGAAGATACTCTCATTCGACTCGTACAATCCTACCATACAGAGATTTATTTGGGACAAGCTCCAGATATTGCTCAAAAACCTCAAGGCGAGTTATGAGAGGAAAGGATTACTGATCAGATCACCCGACAAGAAGTCGTATCACTGGGCTCCGAAGACCGACGCGTGGGACATTTTGGATGCTAGAGAGGGAGATGCACCAGTCGCGACAAATGAAGACCAAGAGTACGACAGAGTAATGCTCGGGATCAAGACGTACCGAAATCAATGGAGCCCAGAGAAGAAACGGAAGTTGGCACGTCTACTTAAGGATGAAAGCACAGAGGGTGATTACAGTGAGAGAGCATCTGCCGCAAAGGATGGCAACGTAGTTGATGATCAAGGAGAAAGGCCATATGCGGATCCAGTTGCTCAAGGTAAAGACTTTCGTAAGTCTACTCCGTCAGACCTGCGGGTCGCTTTGTATGCTAATATTGTAGCTCTACAATCAGCTAGCACCGTATTGTCAGAACACTCCTCACCCCTCGCCTCTCCTTTCGCCTCCCCAGCCCAATCCATTAGAATGCCTTCGGAGGAAATCCAAGAAGAGAATTTGGCCAGTGAAGCCGAGGGTATGTTACCTCCTTTACGTAACTGCAGCTTTGTGAAGTAATCGCTAACATGGAACATTTTAGACATGCAGACTGCGCAAAAGCGGGCAAGAGAGCTTGTTGAGGAGGAAGAGGCTCGGTGCAAGGCCGCAGAAAAAGCTAGGCCGCAGAAAAAGCTAAGCCGCAGAAGAAGAGGAGCGAGAGGAGTAAGAATTAGCTGGAAGGGTAGAATATGAGGCTTAAAGGTTGTTCTTGCAGAGACATGCCACTTGCAGAGACATGCCACTTGTAGAATGATGCAATTTTTAGAGAGATGCAACTTGCAGAATGACGCAATTTTTAGACATGCAACTTGCAGAGAGATGCCAATGTGATCTCTCTCTCTTGCTCCTATTACGTGACGGCAATCTGAACTTATGTTCTTTTCTATTTTCTATATATAAAAATACGTCGCATTTCCAAATTCACTTTACTACTATATTGTCGGCTCTGATTTTGGGGATTTCATACACAAGCGTGTGGATACTGTGATTACGGGGATTTCATATGTGCCTGCAATTTCGGGGATTTTATACGCAACTGTGATTTTAGGGAGAGAGCATCCATCACCAGGCGCTTGTTAAACCTTTAAGCATCTGCTCCCCTCCTGTCGTATGTATATCAGAAGTCGACTTGTCTGTATCTGCTGCTCTAACTGTGTCTTGTATAGGTAACATCGGAGTACTTTGTTTAGCTACTAGGAGATTGGCAAAACAGCAGTATCCAAGATGGCATATCAGCAGAAGCAAACCTATCAAGCGTGCTCACGTTATGCATCAAGCTCTATTGGAACCTCAAGAATTTCCTCTACAGCTGGTTTAGGAAGCTCGCGACTCTAGCAATCCCATCTGGCAGTATAGCAGCATAACAGCGCAGATCTACCTTCCCCATTCTCTCCGTTTTTACTCCTGCAGACACCTAGCCTAATGCTCTATGAGCTTCATTGACACATTTACACCTTTTGCTTGTAAGAGCAGAATCATACCCCTCATAGATTTAAGCTAATTTACTACATTAGGAACACAGTGTCAATCCTCACCACCGATATCCCTAACATAGAATACGATCTTCCTCTGTATATCTTACTGATAGAAACAAACCAATCTATTCTGTTATAGCTGCTTAGGCAAAGCAGATTGAAGACGCTGCGCCTCCACCAAGTTCTAAACGCGATAAGAGGCGGGGGTTGGCTCGAGAAGTTGAGAATGATCGTGATGTCGCAGATTGGACGGATACAGCAGACCAGCGGTGGAGGAAGCCAAGCAATGAGCCGATATAAACTGAGTGGGGTTGAAGACGCCCCAGGTATTTTCGACCAACTAGACAAAGCATTGGAACAGAGCCAGGGCCAATGTGAATATTGCACACATCAGTCTGTCGACTATCGCGTAGAGGTTCGACAATGCGACCTAGTCATTAAGGAGGGGGGTATCAAGTTCTATATATTTGTTACTAAATTGAATGAACGTGTGCAATTAATTATACTTACTCTCTAGGCGCCCTTGCCGGTGCAATTCTGTATCAATGGTGCCGAGGCATTTTCGAAGTTGAAGCTGTATTATAAAAGCATGTGCTTGTTAGATATCCTACAATAGCACACTTTGTTCCCAGACCTGATGATTAGACTCTGGAAGCGCATGTTCAGCGACAAGCTCGCTATGGTATTCGTTAGTCAGGTCTATTTAAAGGATTATGATGAATACCCTTCCAGTAAGTAGCCTCTAAGTCTAGAATGTAATAATAACAGTAAATTCCCATCCGGTAGATTCAAACTGTTTGAATTTGTTGTCGGTGTTAGCTTAGTTATTAACTCTATGCACATACTCATTCACCTCTGCAAGAAAATCTGAAGTGCTCGAGCAGCATTAAGAAGGTAATTATGGCGCTGTACGTCTTGGGCCAGCTGGCCGTGGTATATACTTCCTAACAGGTATGCCTGCACATGGTACAAGCTGCTTCCGCCGGTATGTTTTGCTATAATGTCTGTTGCGGCAGCGAAATACTCTGATTTAGGCGTGACGCCCGTAATCTGAGTTTTATATAAAGAATGCTCATCTAGAGAAGTTGCCGACCATGCCTCTCTGCATACTTAGGTGTTGGATAGCCATTTCAAAACATTGTCGAACCGCTTGGTGAGCCCTCACATTTAGGAGAAAGAGCATTATCCTATTTCTTCTAAGGGCACAAATTAAAAGGACTAGTGCACGCTCGATGGGTGACTGTGGTAGTTCTGAGTCTGATCGCTTCCGTTTGTGTCCAGCTGAATTAATACAATTCCGGTCCGATATGGTGTTTAAGATACTGTTTGTCCTAATGAAGTCTTAAACCAATGGCTTTAGCAGTGTGGGAGTCAAAAATAGATGCCGTATGTCAATGTGCTTTATGACTAGTGATATATCACTTATGTCTCAAGCAAGCATTCGCCACATCTGTATTCCCTTCCCTACCTTTGACGATTATTAGCACGATAGAGCTGAGCTTCACGAAGCGCGATTCAAAAATCTAGAACTCATCCGAGATACCTGTATAAGTATTATTATTCTTAAACTATCCGTTCCACTAGATGATGTAAACTACGCGCTCGATGATTTGCTTATAGTAGTAGAGCCACTAGATTTGCTCGACACGTGCTTCAGGGCAATCCCGTCACCAAAAGAGATAATTGCTAATTTCTAGGTGTACGGCGAAGAGAATTTAAGCGATGATACAATGAAGAAGATGCGCGACTATGGATGGGCCGTCAAAGTTACAAACCTCCCAAAGAAAGGTTGGTGTCGGTTCATACGGAACCGATATGTGACGATCCTGACCAGAACTATCACATATTACCTCACACTTGCTACTATAGGGTATACGTGACCCTATTGATGTATTTAAGCTAGACTTCTCATGCTCAACTCTCTCTTCTTCCCTCTTTAGCTTAGAATCATTCGTAAAATGGCAATCTACAATGCGATATACTCTGTAACTTGTACGTGCCGTCACATGCTTCAATCAACGCGGCCCGCCTAAGCCCTCTCCAATTCGGGAGTAAAAGCCGGACAGCTCTCTGAATTTCGGTACTCGCTCTAACCCTCTCCCTAGCTTCTTCATACCGATCTTGAAGTCATCTGGGAAAGTCCCATCTTATCTCTAGTTACGGATGGTCCACCGACTTCCAGCTTCAATGTCACTTCTCTACTCCAGGAAACCGTTCTAAGAATCCTCTCACCTTAGCCGGAGTGCGCATGGCCATTCTGTATGTTCAACACTGCTCACTGGTCCCCTCCCAGCAGTTTAACTAGAGAATAGATCTGCAGATGGAGATAGAGGTGTGATTTTGATAAGCGAGTAGGCTAATGGCTTACTCCATCTTTAATCTACCATGCGACACTAAACCAGTCTGGGTCTGGTGGCCATGGTTCAGCCACATCTCGGAGCGTCAGGGACAGCACAGCAGAATTCCCTATTTTAACACATAAGATCATTGGTAGACTAAGCGAAGGCTAGGCAACCAAGTGCCTGCACCTGGAAAAGTTATGTGTTTGAGTACGACGCACCTGCCCTTTGCTCTACACTAGTTGTACTGAATCGCTGACCCTACCTATGACTCTTGGGACCGACGAGATACCTCGTACTAATATCGACCTGCTATTATGCGTCTTTTGGAACTTACAAACGATGGCGGATTCAGCCTTACTAAAGATCTTATCGACAACATTCCTCCCTTTGCGATACTTTCGCACACATGGGGAACGGATGCCGACGAGGTCACCTTTAGAGATCTTACAGATAATACTAGCAGGGGTAAGGTTGGCTATAACAAGATCCGGTTCTGCGGCGAACAGGCTAGACGTGATGGCTTGCAATACTTCTGGGTAGATACTTGTTGTATCGACAAATCAAATAGTACCGAGCTCTCAGAGGCCATTAACTCCATGTTTCGCTGGTATCGTAATTCGGCTGAATGCTACGTATACCTTTCAGATGTTTCCAGACTTGCCTTTGACGTCGACGATAAGTTTAACCAGCTCTTGGAATCAGGATTTCGGAAGAGCAGATGGTTCACTCGGGGCTGGACCCTTCAAGAGCTTATTGCCCCAGCATCAGTTAAATTCTTCTCTAAAGATTGGGAATATCTAGGTAACAAAAAATCCCTGGAGCGACATGTTCAGGAGACAACGGGAATTCCTGTCAAAGCTCTTGAAGGAAGCTTTCTATCTGAATTCAGCGTTACTGAGCGAATGTCTTGGGCAGAAAGACGCCAAACTACACGCGAAGAAGATAAAGCGTATTCGCTGCTAGGCATTTTCGGCGTCTATATGCCCCTTATCTATGGTGAAGGGAGAGAGAAGGCGTTGAAACGGCTCCGAGAGGAGATCGATAAGGCTTCAAAGGGTAAGTCGTGCTCTTTTATCACTGCCACTTATTAAGGGTAAAGACACATCTGAGTGTTAAGTAACTGGCATAGGGATCAAACGCGAGGACTTTTCAGTCGCCTTTAGTCTCTCTGGTGTTTCCGATATCGAACACTTTATTGGAAGGGAGCAGGAGCTTGCGGACATGCATAAGTCACTAAGCGGGGACGGTAGTCGTCGGACCGTTGTGCTTCATGGTCTGGGAGGAATCGGCAAGACCCAACTAACAGTTGCTTATGTGAAGCGGCACAAGAACGACTACTCGGCGATATTCTGGCTAAACATTAAGGATGAATATTCTTTGAAGCAGAGCTTTGCGAAGATAGCAAGGCAAATATTACGGGAACACCCCTCGACTAGCCGGCTATGCAGCGTGGATATAAAGAAAAATCTGGACGAAGTCATAGATGTTGTTAAGTCATGGCTGAGTCTACCTAACAACACGCGATGGCTGATGATATACGACAACTATGACAACCCAAAATTGCCAGGTAATACGGATCCTGCAGCATTAGACATTCATAAATTTATTCCGGATTCATATCAAGGATCAATCATTATCACAACGCGGTCGTTGCAAGTCAAAATTGGTCATCGCATACAAATTATAAAGCTACAGAATATGCGCGATAGCCTCGATATTCTATCTAATGCATCAGGCCGAGAGGGACTGTTAAATGGTGAGCACTTTCTATATCTGTGAGAACAGATCTAACAATCTTAGATCCTGATGCTATAAGGCTCACTAAGGAGTTGGACGGCCTTCCCCTTGCACTAGCTACAGCTGGGGCATATCTTGAGCAGGTAGCGATAAGCTTTTCAGACTACCTTCGCCTGTATAAGGAATCATGGGGAAAACTGCAGCAGAGGAGTCCTATGCTAACCTCGTACGAAGACCGAACGCTTTACTCTACATGGCAGCTTTCATTTGACAATGTCAAGCAACGGAATGGACTTTCAGCTGAGCTTCTTCGTCTGTGGGCATACTTTGATAACCAGGACCTTTGGCTCGAGCTTCTTCAGCATACCAGTTCTGAGGACCCCGACTGGATAAGGGAGCTTGTTGAAGACGAGTTAAGCTTCCACGGCGCAGTGCAGGTGCTACGTGACCACGGTCTAGTAGAGATAGACACCTCCTCGCAAGAACAGGTCGAGTCAAGAGGGTACAGTATTCATGGATGCGTTCACTCGTGGACAATTCACGTTTTAAACCAAGAGTGGGATTATGATCTAGCTAAGGTAGCTGTGAAATTTGTAGGATCACATGTGCCGGGAGAGCAAGCGGCCCGACCGTGGTTAACACAGCGGCGACTTCTCCAGCATGCAGCTAAATGTTCGTATATTGTGTTGAACGACTTGATTACAGATGATGGCACAGCATGGGCTTGTTATAATTTGGGCATTCTCTACGCCGACCAGGGTAAGCTAGATGAGGCGGAGAAGATGTACCAGCGGGCGCTGTATGGGTATGAGAAGGCATGGGGTCCAGATCACACATTAACGCTCAACACAGTCAACAACTTGGGCCTTCTCTATGCTAACCAGAGTAAGCTAGATGAGGCGGAGAAGATGTACCAGCGGGCACTGTATGGGAAGGAGAAGGCATGGGGTCTAGATCACACATTAACGCTCAACACAGTCAACAACTTAGGCAGTCTCTACGCCGACCAGGGTAAGCTAGATGAGGCGGAGAAGATGTACTGGCGGGCGCTGTATGGGTATGAGAATGCATGGGGTCCAGATCACACATCAACGCTCGACACAGTCAACAACTTAGGCCTTCTCTACAAATCCCAGGGTAAGCTAGATGAGGCGGAGAAGATGTACCGGCGGGCGCTGTATGGGTATGAGAATGCATGGGGTCCAAATCACACATCAACGCTCGACACAGTCAACAACTTGGGCACTCTCTACAAATCCCAGGGTAAGCTAAATAAGGCGGAGAAGATGTACCAGCGGGCGCTGTATGGGTACGAGAAGGCTTTAGGTTCCAAGCTAGTCACTACTTACATTC